>PYUH01000055.1:5049572-5072327 GCA_016808085.1 Suaeda aralocaspica | reverse complement strand
ATTTATTGAAAAATGTAATAAATTCGCTTATTTATTACTATTTTGAGTAAATTCGCTTATTTACTGACATTATTGAAAAAATGTAATAAATTCGTTTGTATTATTATATTTTTGAGTAAATTCGCTTATTTACTGAGATTATTGAAAAACATGTAATTCGCTTATTTATTACTATTTTGAGTAATTCGCTTATTTACTGAAATTTTGAAAAAAAATGTAATAGATTCGCTTATTTATTATTATTTTGAGTAAATTCGCTTATTTACCCGAAATTATTGAAAAAATGTAATAATTCGCTTATTTACTACTGAATTTTGTAATAAATTCACTTATTTATTACTATTAGAATGAAATAAAAAGATAATTTGATGGACAAAAGTTTAAGTGTAAAGAGAGAGGAGAAAAAAGAGAGAGAAAGTAGGTTTAGGAGAATAAGAGAATCGGTTTTGGAAGTGTGAGAATGGGTAGAAAAATCAAGTCAAGAGATCGGTTTTAGAGGAGAAAAAGGGTTTTATAAGAACAATGTGTAGCGTGACAGTTTTATCACGCTGGCAGGTAGCGTCACAAGTTTATAACTCGACCAGCCAGCGTGACACAAGTTGTCACGCTGCGCAGCTAGCGCTGGTTTACTTGTCATGCTGCTGCGTTGCGCGACTTGCTGATGTCGCGCAACTCTAACTCTTTTTTTTTTTTTTAAACAAAAATTGAGCTTATATAAATTAAGTCCAATAATCTAGAGAAGTGGGTTTTATTGTCATCATGAGTCTTACCACGGGACCGGGGACTAAATTAGATGTCTACAGTTAGCCCCCACTTGATTGTGTCTAGTAAGAAAAAATCAAAGCATGCTCGAATCGCTTTTCGAGACTTCCATATTCGGAACCGAGGGCTCCTTATTAACCAATGAGTGTATCAAGATTTTAGAAAGCAATGGCTTCCAGAACATAAAAAACCTTTTTTTTTCGGAAAATTGGATATTATTTTTAATTAATCGACTTTCTTACTTTGAAATCGAAATATAGAAAATGAGTTTTAATAAATTCGTTTATTTTTTAAAACATTGTAAATTCATTTTATAAGAAAAAGTATATATTAGTCTATTTATTACTATCTAGTAAATTCGCTTATTTACTAAAATATCTGAACACAAAGGGTAATAAATTCGCTTATTTATTACTATTTTAGTAATTTCGCTTATTTATTACTATTTTAGTAAATTCGTTTATTTACTAGAATATTTGAAGAAAAGGTAATAAATTTGTCTTATTTACCAACAAGTGTTTGAAAAAAAGGTAATAAATTCGCTTATTTATTACTATTTTAGTAAATTCGCTATTTACTAAAGAGGTTTTTCAAGAAAAGATAATAAATTCGTCGCTTATTTATTACTATTTTTGTAAATTCGCTTATTACTAAAAAAGTGTTTGAAGAAATGTATAACTTTAGCTTTTTATTACTATTTTTGAGTAAACTCGCTTATTTACCGAAATTATTGAAACTGTATAAATTCGCTTAAAAAATGTAATAAATTCGCTTATTTATTACTATTTTGAGTAAATTCGCTTATTTACTGACATTATTGAAAAAATGTAATAAATTCGTTTAATTATTACTATTTTGAGTAAATTCGCTTATTTACTGAGATTATTGAAAAAACATGTAATAAATTCGCTTATTTATTACTATTTTGAGTAAATTGCTTAGTTACTGAAATTATTGAAAAAAAATGTAATTAGATTCGCTTATTTATTTATTTTGAGTAAATTCGCTATTTTACCGAACATTATTGAAAAAATGTAAAATTCGCTTATTTACTGAAATATTGTAATAAATTCACTTATTTATTACTATTAGAATGAAATAAAAAGTAATTTGATGGGACAAAAGTTTAAGTGTAAAGAGAAGAGGAGAAAAAAGAGAGAGAAAGTAGGTTTAGGAAATAAGAGAATCGGTTTTGGAAGTGTGAGAATGGGTAGAAAAAATCAAGTCAAGAGGGATCGTTTTAGAGGAGGAAAAAGGGTTTATAAGAAACATGTGTAGCGTGACAGGTTTTATCACGCTGGCAGGTAGCTCACAAGTTTATAACGTGACCAGCCAGCGTGACAAAGTGTCACGCTGCGCAGCTAGCGCTGGTTTACTTGTCATGCTGTGCGTTAGCGCGACTTGCTGAGTGGCGCAACGCTAAACTTTTTTTTTTTTTTTAAACAAAAATTGAGCTTATATAAAATTAAGTCCAATATCTAGAGAAGTGGGTTTTATTGTTCACTGGAGTCTTACCACGGGACCGGGGACTAAATTAGATGTCTACAGTTAGCCCACACTTGATTGTGTCGAGTAAGAAAAAATCAAAGCATGCTCGAATCGCTTTTCGAGATTCCATATTCGGAACCGAGGGCTCCTTATTAACCAATGAGTGTATCAAGATTTTAGAAAGCAATGGCTTCCAGAACATAAAAAACCTTTTTGTTTCGAAAATTGGATAGTTATTTTATAATAATCGACTTTTTACTTTGAAATCGAAAATAGAAAAAGAGTTTAATAAATTCGTTTATTTAAAACATTGTAAATTCAATTTTATAAGAAAAAGTAATATATTATCTATTTATTACTATTAGTAAATTCGCTTATTTAATCAAATATCTGAAACAAAAGGGTAATAAATTCGCTTATTTATTACTATTTTAGTAAATTCGCTTATTTATTAATATTTAGTAAATTCGTTTATTTACTCAGAATATTTGAAGAAAGGTAATAAATTTGCTTATTTACCAACAAAGTGTTTGAAAAAAAGGTAATAAATCGCTTATTTATTACTATTTAGTAAATGCTTATTTACTAAAGAGGTGTTTCAAGAAAAGAATAATAAATTCGCTTTTTAACATTTTTGTAAATTCGCTTATTACTAAAAAAGTGTTTGAAGAAAATGTATAAATTAGCTTATGTATTACTATTTTTGAGTAAACTCGCTTATTTACCGAAATTATTGAAAACTGTAATAAATTCGCTTATTTATTACAATTTTAGTAAATTCGCTTATATACTAAGAATATGTGAAGAAAAGGTAATAAATTCGCTCATTTATTACGTTTTGAGTAAATTCGCTTATTTACCGAAACTATTGAAAAAAATGTGATAAATTCGCTCATTTATTACTATTTTGAGTAAATTCGTTTATTTACTGATATTATTGAAAAAGTGTAATAATTCGCTCATTATTACTTTTTTGGAGTAAATTCGCTTATTTACTAGAATTGTTGACAAAAGCTAATGACGTTGTCATAAAATCACAAACCTTAACTCAATGTATTTTTCCTTTTGAGTATTTTGGATAAAGGAGTGAGAAAAGGGATTAACATCAAAAACAAAGTCAAAGCATTTGAAAATACAACAAAGCACAGTCAAGAGCGCTAGCCTTGTAGCGTCACAAAGCCAACCACGCGGATGCGTCAACGTGACAGTAGAAACAACGCTAAGACCTTCAGCGCGGTTGCTGCTATCACGCTCCCAAGTGAGCGTTTCTTCATTTGTTGTGTTTGAAAGGTTGCTCAAATTATAAAAGTTGATGTTGAATTGATAATACATGGTAGTGTTGTGTAGGGACATTGGCGTGGTTTCATTGCTGGGCTTGAGTGATGGCGCTGTAGAATTAGTCGCGCTACATGTTGTAGCGTAGTAGAGTTAGTCGCGCTACTGAGGCAGTGTGTTTTGGTCTGTGACGCTGAGGTGTAAGTGTGGCACATTGTCTTGCACTACTCTACCTTTTCCTTTAAGTGCTTCTTCTTTTGTATNTCTTCTTTTGTAATGTAAGTGCTTCTATCTCAAACATTCTTTAATTAAGATAATTTTGAGAAATATGAGATGAATTTGTGCTTACATGTTGATTTAGAGAATTATTTGTCATAACTTATCTAAATGTAGTCATACAAATGTTCAAGCATATGAAAAAAAAAAGTTTGTTTTATAACAGGTTATTAAAAAATGCTCCANGAAGAATGCTCCAAGCATTGTAAGAGTAGTATGCTTTTATTTTATTAAACAAAAGTGCTTTGGCAAATGATTCTCTAAATAATGTTATAGAATGAAGTATAATGCTCCATGAACTATTGAGAAGTGCTCTTGATTAGTTTATTATAAGAGTAATGGGCTCTTAATTAATAATCAAAAGGTGAAAATGCTCTTGATTGATTTATTTTAATTATAAGAGTAATGAGCTCTTAATTTATAACCAAAAATGAAAATGCTCTTAATATTTATGATGCAACTTGCTCCAAGAATAAGAAATAAATTATCCCATCATTTGGTATGATAAAAGTAAAAATGCTCTTAATTTTACCCCAAATAACATAGCGCAAGAAAATTAGTTGCGCTGCTGCTGTAGTGTGACAAACTTTGTTGCGCTACGCTATGGAGCGCTGAAAATTTTGTGGCGGNAACTTTGTTGCGCTACGCTATGGAGCGCTGAAAATTTTGTGGCGCTCTTCATTTAGCGCTACAAAGTCTGTGGTGCTACGCCTTTTTAATTTTCTAGCTCTTTTTTTTTTTTTTTGTGAAAGTTTTTCAAGTTTAACTTCATTAATTGTTCTTGTATTATTGATTAGACCTTGCGCCTTTTACTTTTGACATATAACTAATGAGCTATATTTTGAGACCGAGGGTCCGAGTAGGGGGGATGGCAATAGTTTGTGGAGGGTTATCTGACGTACTCCCAAGTTATGGTGGTGTAAGCCCCCAGGGTGTATAAGGTGGTGTAAGTATGGAGACTTGTAGCAACAAGCTAAGAAAGGTCACAAATATGTATGCAAAGCTAGCTAGAAGAGTATGTACAAGTTAGTTATATGCTCAAATTAGCTACAAATAAGCACGGGGAAAACAACCAAAAAATATGCACAAATGAACACGGAGGTGCCATAGCATGAGTTAGTAGGAAGCAAGGGATGGGGGTGTCTCAACTTTCCCTAAATCGATTTTTTTTTCTTTTTGAAAAAAACATGATTATTTTTTTGTACGAGGAGAATGAGGAAGAAAGAATAGTAGAAGTTAAGGATCCAAAATTGATTACAGTTGTTGTATAATATGCTTGACAACGATTATGATTCAAAGGGGAATGATTGTAGCTTGCTCATTTGTTCTTAGATTATGAGCCATCATCTTATACTTTCGTGATTGTCTTGTTTGAGAAGTTTGTTTCAAATTCAACTATTGGCTACTAGTAATGTGAATCTCTTTAGAGAAATAAGAGATCAATATTATAAATGCTTGCTCCAGTTTTGAAGTGTTGAAGATGATAATGCTTAAAGTAGACGAGTTGCCAAGTTTATGAAGATCAAAACTAGAAGAGATAGGAAAGTTTTTGGTGATGAGAGGATGATATGGAGTCAAAGTGATGCCTCATGCTGCCATGGATAGGTATAAGATAGCTATGAAAATTCATTCTTTAAGAGAAAATGAGGAAGTTGGATGATTTTGCGGAATAAAAAGGAACGAGTAAAGGAAGTATGTGAGTGTTTCAGTTAAAAGATGACACTACAAGAGTTGATGATGATGAGCATGAGAAAGGAAAGAAGCTTGATGAAGAAGAGTATGTGTGAAAAAAAAGGAAAGAAGGATGATATGTGTAGAAGAAAATGACTTGCTTTATGTGACATTAAGGCAATTTTCTTTTAAGGACGGTTGTGCGTCCTAAAATAAAACAGTATCCAAGACCTTAGGTGAGTCTTGTGTTCAAAGGACCCTTTTTTTTTATGGGCCCTTAAAATTTTACTCATGTTACCTGTCCTTAAGATGTAGGACTATTAAGACCGCACCTTATGAAAGGTTGCATACGTATCCAATTCGAGTTGGAATCAGGTCTTACGTAGCTCTTGCTTCTGAGTTATTGATGTGTTAAAGGTAAAGACACAAGTTTTTTGCAATTTTGTTACACCTCAAGGAGGGCTTTTTCAGGGTTGTATCGTGGCTAAGCTTAGGGTGTAAGAAAGAAATGGAAAAGAAGGCTCAAATACCCATAATTAACCCAAACTATGCTACAAACTTGTTCTTAAACTTGAGCAACTCTATTATTTAAAATTTTACTTGTTGACAACTTTTCATGCATTTCCATTTGTTTGAATTGAAAATCAGAGCTGCTTTAACATTATATATTTGCTTTATGGAGTTGCTTTTTAATTTATGTCCTCGTAGCATTCCCATCCCCAGGCTAAGTTTGATGTAGGTTGAAAGAAACAAGCTATGTGTTTAGGCGCAAACGGGCTACCAAGAAAGTGGATCATAATATAGGTTATTCAAGATAAGGGAGACATTTTTAGGGTTTCAAAGGTGCCTCTTATGTTGGTGTATTGCATCTTTAAATAAACACTAAGTGGACTTGGAGTGAGCCCCCAATTTTTGAGACTTAAATTGAGCCTCAATTAAACTTTTAGGCTCGTGACGACTGAGTCTATGGTTAATAAAGTAAAGTTTGTTTCCCAAAAGAGAACTTATTTGAACCACTTTGCTTTAATAACTTAATTAAGTAATTGACACATTTAATTTAAAGGATGTAAAATATAGAGTAAGTTGTTCAAGGTGTGGATGCGTCAAATTGAGGGTGCATTTGATATGAACAACGTAGTCTATATTATGCCAATTATGCTTTAACTTGTTCTTGATTGCCATGTTGATTAACTCAACTTGATGAGTTCATTCACTTGTAATTGTTTAAGCAAGATGATGAGTAGAGAGAGAATGTACAATTTGAAGATGAAATAAATTTTATTTTATTGATAGTTGAAATTAGTACATAAATGATACTTGGCAGCAAAAGTCTCAAACTCTACCATGAAAGAAGGAGAAAAGAAAAGAGAGAAATTAAACTAGGAAAGTGAATGGAGTTCTAGTTTTGGTCCAAATAATGTTTCTTGTATGTACGCGTCTACATCGTCTTGAATAATGTTCTTCGGATTTTCTTGAGCTTGCATTTGAAGAATTTTAAATAATGACCATAATTGATTGAAACTTCGTTATATTTCAGTCCAAACTATAGACCTTGGGTCTATTGATCAATAGATTCTAAATCAAACATTTAGGAGTAGGTTGAACCATGGGCTCATAATTGAAACACTTAGAATGATGCGTTTGATGCAAAGGTGGGATGGAGTGTTTAGAAAAAAGTAGTAATATAGCACATATTATCACTTTCTAAAGCAAACAAATTTTCTTTTGTTTACATTAGGCATTTTTTCATCATTTTGTATGCCAATAATATGTAGCAACCCTTGCAATTTCATATTATAATGATTGCACTTACAAGAATGTGTCCATTCAGTATGTGTTAATAGATAAAATGTTGAAAAAAAAAACCAAAGTGGGTTCTTATTGAACCATAACGGGCTCTAAAATAACTTAAAACCCTTTTAGTTGGGGTTAATTATGATTTAATTGTGTATGAGTAATTTCAAATAAATACTACATATTCATCAAAACTATTCAAATACATGACTTTTTAGCGCAAAAAAAGTTCTAGCGCTAGCTTTGTAGCGTGACAAAAGAAGTAGCGCTAGCAAGGTAGCGTTATTAAACTTGTGATGCTAACAGTGTAGCGCAATTAGAAGAGTTGCGCTGTTTGTGTAGCGTTGTAGAGTTAGTTACGCTGCAAGTTTCTATTGATTTTTGCTAAGTTATCATTAAATTTGTATTTAATGGGTTTGGATTCATGTCCATGTTGCCCATATATACGTTATTTAGGCCTAAATGGGTCTATTATTAGACCGAACTTTTGAAAGATTGGTGATGATGTTATTTGTATGTGAGTCATTAAAAACATTGATCAAAATCGTGCATTGTCAAGCAATTAGTAATTTTCAGATTATCATTATTGGATCCTTACAAAGAGATGATGAGGGAAGACAAAAAAAGATAGAAGAAAAATAGAAGAAAAAAGAAACGAGACTCAACAATTAGAGTTATAACAATCAAGGTTAATTGATGGGAAGCTCATAGGAAAAATAAAAATTAAAAAATAAAATAAATATCATAATTAACCTTGATGGATTTTTTTTTTGAGTTTTAAAAAAAAAATTATTTTAAGTGTTTGATTTTTTGAAAATGATACAAGAGAAAGTGAGATAGTTAGAGTTATTAGAAATTTGGAATTAAACTAATAAAATTCTAAATGAAAGGAATTAATAGTAAATTCCAAAAGATTCGGAATTATATTAAAAATCTCAAAAAGTTAAAGTATTTTTGAAATCGTTAAATTATTTGAATTTCTAAAAATGTTAAGTGTTAAGTTAGTTCTATATTAATCAAAAATTTATTATCAAATCCTAAGAAGATCAAGGATTTGATTAATAATATCTTTTGCAATATTTTATTAACTAATCAAATATATCGGTGCAAAAAAATTTCACAGCAATCAAATGATATCAAAGAATATAATTTAAAATTATGGAAAATATTTTACGTAATCAATTAATTTAGGTAGCTAATAATATATTGTGATTAAATTGATTTGAAAACTCAGAAACAGACATGTTTGTAGATCCTAATTTCCTACTTTTTTTTTCTCTTTTTTTATTCTTTTTTTTTTCTTTTATCTTTTTTTTTATTTTCTTCTTTTTTTTTTTTTTTTTTTTTTTTTTTTTTTTTTTATAGTGCACAAAATATTAAAAAGCAAAACAAGCAAATTTATAAACAAAAGGACGCAATAATTAATAAAAATACAGCAGACAAATTTACGGTCAGTCATGGTCGGTCAAAAAGGTCCTACATCTAAGGAGTGTGCTCCAACACTTTGCGGTATAACAACCGTTAGATATGAAGTTTCTCCCATCTAAGTACCATGGGCGGCTTAGAAATTGATATAGTTGGGATAAGGTTCTATCTTGCTCGGTTGCTGAGAGACCATGGGCCCCACCAAGCCAATAGTTCCTCCCCAAAATGTAGAAGTATCACGGTAATCCTAAGGCATGTTTCAAGCACATGGAGGCCAAGTGTATGTTACATGTATGCAATATGACTAAAAAAATGCAAATGTTCTAAATATAATAAGTGTATGATTAAGAGAAAATTTTCAAGTCTCGCCCTCTTTTAGTCCCCAGTGGAGTCGCCACTGTAGGGGCCCCGGATTTTAGGGTCCCAAAATTTTTTGTTCACCTTTCCCAAACCGTCCATAGGTCAAGTTAGACCTAAAAAATTGGCTTAAGGAAAGGTGAAATGGACTTTTTTGGAAGTATTTTGCAAAAAAACAGGAGCGCAGGAATTTCAGTCGCGCTAGCGTGGTAGCGTGACAGAGTTTGTCACGCTGACTGTGCAGCGCTACAAAGCTTGTCACGCTGCAGGTGCAGCGCGGCAGACTTTGTGACGCTGCGACGTTAGCGTGACAAAGTCTGTCGCGCTACGCTATTTTTGTGTTTTTTTTGCTTTTTTTTTCGAGTGAGATAATATACGAATACAGACGATGCTAGTAAGAAGTCGCCAATGAGTTTTAGGAACTAAACTCATAAACCGTGTATTTAGATTCGATATGAATGGGACTCGAATAAGGGACGTTTGTCTAAATTGCACGGAAATCCTCTTCGATCCCATGAGGATGACTCCAAGTTGTGGTCGAGCGAACCAAAGATTGGACTCGGGGGCGAAGGTACTAACATGACAGAGTGCGTCGGGTTAGCCCATAGGCGGCCATTACTAGTTTCCTCTTAACCATACAGAAATTACATTTAGAATCACACAAAAATATCAATTACAAAATTCACAAAAAAAAGCATTAAATTGTTAGTGAATCACAAAAAAAAAACTAATTAATTTAACTCAAACCGTTATTAAAATCAATTTAAGGAGCCTAACATGATTAGATTTGTCCGAAAGAATTATCTTGATTAAGCGTTGCAAACAATCAATTTTAAGTCCTTTAACAATAATAACGCGATAAAGCAGTAAATAAATAGTGAAACAACAACTTAAAAGTCCATAAACATGATTTTTAGGGCTTTAGGAAACGTACCACTTCTCCTTTGAAGATTGTCTTCGTCGAGTATTAATTTGGGCGGAGTTTCGAATTATTGTTTCGATATTATTAAAATTTGTAGCCACTTTTTAGTAAAATAAATAGCAAATAAAATAATAAATAATTATAATAAAAAAAAAAAAGGTTGTTAAAAGCAATACTCAGATTATTTAAGTATGAGGAAGAAAGTGGGTTAAAAAATGTGTTGAGAAATGAAGGAAATGAGGGTTTTTATAACAGCGTGGGAACCCTAATCGCGCTGGGCTGCTAGCGTGGTACGCCGTATCACGCTGGCCCAGCAGCGCAGGGAACCCTACAACGCTACTAGGGTCGCGCTGTTAGCTTAGTCACGCTGAGCTGTCAGCGTGACTAAATTAACCGCGCTACGTTTTTGAAACATCTTTTTTTTTTTTCTTTTTTTTATTTATTATTATTATTATTATTATTATTATTATTATTTTATTTTATTCATTTATTTAAAATAGTAAAAGAGGCATTTGGATACAAAGGTCCGTGAAATAAGAATGAGATTTATTTTTAAGCCCAAGTATACTCGATTATCCAATCTTCTAGAGAAATGAGTTTTTTAATTATCATAGAGTCATGCCGCGGGACAGAGGACTAAATTAGGTGTCTACAATTTCAATTCAGTTCAGTTCAGTTACGTTTTAGTCCAAAAGAATAGGGCCTAATTATATAATGGAGAAGAGCTAAACTGCATTGAACTGAATGGCGTTGATTTGAAATGAACTGAAATGCCAAAAAATTTAGTCCAAAAGAACAAGGCCTAAGTAGTTTAGTTCAGTCAAGCTCTTTTCCGTTCAATTTAATTCAGTTATATTTCGGTCCAAAAGAATAGCACCTAAGTGTTTTAAAAAAAAAAATCATAAATATTTGAATTCGTCAAATTACCTTAATAAAAAACAAAATGTAGGTCACCTTGATAATGAGCGAGTGCTAAAGCTTAAGTCACCTACAATGAATGGTAGTGTTTAGTGTAAGAGTTGAAATATAATTTAAAGTAAAAATTGACTGAAATTGAGTTGTTATCAAATATATATAACTTCTGTGTTTAAAGTGTCGATATTTTTAGGTGTCGACATCTTTGCCTATGTTCCAAAATATACATAGCAATAGTTACTAGAGTTGCTTCATTGAAAAATAAGGGTTATCCACTTATCCCCACAAACAATAGTTACACATTTATAATAGCACAAAAAAAAATTATATATTAAGCAAGGTTACTTAAATGAACAATGAAGTTACTATTAAACTCATGTGAGGGTTTGACAAAATAATGTTACTATTAAATTAAAGTGTGAATACGAGTTTCTCTTATTATAAACAAGAGTGGATATACCGTATGACTGGCCACTCGCCACATACAAAATTTGTTCATGTATTAATGAAAGAGTCCAAAATTTGGACGTTATTATTAAAATAGATGTTTGATTAAGTTTCACAAAATCAAATGCAAGTACCTAAAATAGTTGTATGCTGTTCAAATAATATATGCTATAAATTGCCTATCGCGTTGCATAAAGTTTTGTACATCATAAGGTGTGTGTGGAATAAAGCTACGTACATAGTATGGAATTCACAAACTCACTAAACTTAAACACATTGTCTAGTGAAGTTTCTAAGTCCACAGAATTCCTAGTCAACTATTACAAAAATGTACACAAATATCCGGTACAAAGCCAAGTAGAACCAGGATACCTTATGGAAATGATACCTAGTTATGCACCTGAACTGCTTGAATCACTTGAATACTTTCTTGAAGATATTGACACGAAAATTGTGCCTGGCTTCAGTCATTGGCAAAGCCCTAATTTCTTTGGGTATTTTCCAGCTAACACGAGCAATGATGGTTTACTAGGGGAATTACTTTGTTCCGGCCTTAATGTGGTCGGATTTAACTGGATTTCATCCCCTGTTGCCACTGAGCTTGAAGCCATTGTCATCGATTGGTTGGGAAATTTGCTTAAACTTCCACAGGAGTTTCTTTTCTCCGGTGGTTGCGGTGGTGGTGGTGTTATTAATGGTGAGTTTCACACTTACGTACACTACATAATCTCAATATAATAACCATTTTTGCATATAGCTTTTCAATATTGATCACAAACGTATAAATAAATTCAAAAAGATTACTATATTTGATTGATCTAATTATTTTGTACTGCTAGTCTGCTACCCATGAAAATTGACACCAACATTAACATAAAACAATAATCTCTAATGTCTAATTTCTACTCCATAATACAAAGTATATAATATATACCAAGTATGTATGTATATAGATGATTTTATTCAATTCATTCTAAACTAATCATATCCGAAAAAACTAAGTTCGTTCCTTTTTAATAATTACCATGACATGCAACTAGATTAGTCAAATGATATTCAAAATAATTAATCAAGTGTTGAAGGTACTGATGTTCAACACCACACAAATTACAAATTTGACAAATAGCATGATGGTTTTACAAAATTTGCTACCAACGTGATTATACAATGAGATTTTATGAGATATGAACTTTTTTTTAAATGATTAATTAAAGATGATCCCAATTGGTAAATTATATATGTGTTTTTTAGGGGGAAAAAAAAGAAGAATGTTAATAATTTTTAGGATCTTGGCTAATAAATGTCGCGGGGGCATTAGATAAGCACTTACAAAATTCCAAAAATGGTATTAATTTGGGAATATAAGCTAAAATAATGCATGTTCCAAATTTATTAATGTTTGATTAAAATTAATATTTCTACTTTTAGCATGAGTATACAACGCCTCTGGGGTGTTTGCTAGCTTTTATCTAATTTTTTATAGATTTAACATCAGTATAAAATGCTCTAAAAAAAGCTCTCAAAAAAAAAACAATATAAAAACTATTCGATATCCGTATGGCATGTGTTTTCGGTAGATTTGTATAATATCGAGGGAAATGTGTGGACTCAAATACAATGCTACAACACAGAGTGATTTACTTTTATATAATCAAATATTTAATGAATAATTGCAATTTGAACAGTAATCTTGAGAGAGGAAACTCTAATCCTAGAGAAACTCTTAATTATAAATTAAATGCTTCTGTTTTCTCACCTCAATCTGCCCCTAAAGCAATAAAAAGGGACCTATTTATAGGCTTCTCGAGAACTGCACCATACATAAGATGTTGACACGTGTCACGTCCATGGTCGTTGGACTGCTTGTTAGGTTAACTTGGTGGGCCTGATAGTGATGGGCTTTGTCCCGTAGACCAAGGTGTCATCCTTCTTCAGCTGACTTAATATTGCCACAAGTCACTCCCACATTGGGCCACGTGTCACCTAGCCATTGGGCCACGTGTCACCCAGCCATTAGGTCACGTGTCAGGAGAAGATACCCCACAACATTTTCCCCTTCAAAAGGGGTGTCGAACTGGGCCTGGACCCCACTTTAGTCCCCTTTTGAACAAGCCTCAAAGACACCCATGGGATAATTCAAAAGTTTTTTTGGGGGAAAAGGAGCATCAACTCTTCACCTTCTTTTCTTTTTCTATAAATATTAATACCTTCCTTCACTTTCCATTTTTTACTTCTTGCATTTCTTGAGAGAGATTTTACTGAGTTGAAGAGAGAGAATATGTGTTAGAGAGAGAAGTTCAAAACGCATCATTTCAAGCCTGCAAATCAGCTGACTATTTTTCTTCAAGACCTTTCTTCGTCTCGGCATCCTTACATCAGCCTTTTTTCATCTACTCAGGTACCACTCCATCTATTCTCTTTTTTACTTCTCGCTTTAGTACTTATGTCTTTTAATTCCGACGCCGAGTCTTGTGCCTTAGATCAATCACTCACCTCCACTCCCATTGAATCTTACAAACTGATTCCGTCCCCTGAAAGGTCGAACCCTTCCATGGAGACAAAGGAATCGTCTGTATACGGACCTTTTTATACATTAGAGTTTGGTATGATTGACTATTATGCTGATGGGCCAGTTGTTGTGCCTTTTCTATGAAACTTATACTTTGATTTTACAACATATTGATCTAGCATCCCCTTCCCTGCCAACTTGTCTAACAACCTTTTCAGGTTATTGCAATCGTTGGTATCATGGCCCACATCCTTATGATAATGACAATATTTGTTGTTGTTTCGGAAGCGGGCTGGCCCTCTCAGTGGTTGGGGGGCCTCAAATTCGAACTTGTCCTTAATTTCCATTAGGATGTGGTATGAGTCCTTGGTAAACTCATAGGCAGGTTCGTACGGCCTAGCCCTCTTCTGTTGGTTAGGTGGGGTGTCCTTGATAGAGTTTCCAATGGTCCATACACCCTGTCTTTTCTCGTCTTTCCTCTTGGCCGAGATAGACTCAGATGCCTTGGGGTGAGATTTCTCTTTCTTCTCAACTTTTTTGGCTTTGGTTGTGGAGCAGTAGCATGGATGTATGATTCGGCTTCCATCAAAATCTCCGAAAGGGTTCGGATGCCCTTCTTCACTACATCAAACTTAAACCGTGAAGAATGTAATCCCTTGACGAAGTTGTCAAAGGCTACCCCTTCAGAAAGATCGGGTATTTGCAGCATTTCCAAATTAAATCTCTTTACATACGATCTCAAACTTTCATTAGGACCTTGTATCACCTTTCATAGGTGCATACTTGTCTTCCTTTCATGCTTGTTTGCCATGAAGTGATGAGAGAAGATCATACTTAATTCAGTAAAATTGTTAATGCTACCTTCAGGTAAAGTGCTGAACCAACGCTGAGCTACCCCTTTCAGAGTAGCCGGGAAAAACTTACACCAGGTGGCATCATCAGCCGACTGAGCATACATCAAATGCTTGTAAGTGGACAAGTGGTCATCCGGATCAGTTGTACCATCATAGGGGTCCATATTGAGAGCCTTAACCTTTCCTACTTTAGGAGCAGTTAGGATGGCAACTGAGAAGGGAGACTTCCACCCCATGGTCGGGATGGGAGGCCGATTGTTTGTTGGTGTATGCGAGGGTACCACTTCATGTTCCGCTTGTGGTTCCCTATGGGACTGACGATGCTCCGGGATATATTCCACTTCCTCTTCTTCATACCCCCTTGTTTGGATGATGAAGCTCTGTACTTCTCGGGATAGGCGAGGCCGTTTGATGTCGTTCGTAATGGGGAGTCCATTGCCCCCAGCGAGGATTGATGTCCGTATCCGACATTAAAGCAGTGGATGCTGCTTCAGAAGCAGCATCCACCCATCTTCTTTTCCAACCTCTTGGCATGCAGGTAATCCCTAGCATCCAGGAAGGTTTGTGATAACTCCCTCTGGGGTTTCCGAGTCATCCTCGCTTGTCTAGCACGTTGGGCAGCTTTTTTCCAGTCGACCTCGGGAGTCTTAGTGGAAATTTTTTCAATGATTCCTCTCTTTGGAGTTTTTATCCCCACCGCTTTTTTGGTCTTGGACTTAGTTTTTGTCTTGGGGATCCTAGTGAACTGGAGAACCAAGCTCTTCACTTGAGAAACAAGTGAGTGCCTAAATTCAGACATCATCTCTTTCAACTCCGCCTTGGATACCGGAGCTTCCTTTGTGGGGGAATGGTCCTCAGACTGAGCCTCCCCTTGGGGGGCCTTCCCCTCCCTTCGAGGAGGTTGGTCATCCTCCTCATCACTGGTTGAAGGTTCATCCTCCACTAATACCTCCTCATCTTGGGGATTGTGTTCCCTAGGAGGATGTCGTATCCTAGAAGTTGAAATACCTTCTATAGGGATACCCTGTGATGCCATTGTATAGTATCCTATCCCCTCAGACGGCGCCACCTGTTTTCGGGAGATTTGTACAATATTGAGGGAAATGTGTGGACTCAAATACAATGCTACAACACAGAGTGATTTACTTTTATATAATCAAATATTTAATGAATAATTGCAATTTGAACAGTCAATGAACAGTAATCTTGAGAGAGGAAACTCTAATCCTAGAGAAACTCTTAATTATAAATGCTTCTGTTTTCTCACCTCAATCCGTCCCCTAAAGCAATAAAAAGGGACCTATTTATAGGCTTCTCGAGAACTGCACCATGCATAAGATGTTGACACGTGTCACGTCCATGGTCGTTGGATTGCCTGTTAGGTTAACTTGATGGGCCTGATAGTGATGGGCTTTGTCCCGTAGACCAAGGTGTCATCCTTCTTCAGCTGACTTAATGTTACCACACGTCACTCCCACATTGGGCCACGTGTCACCCAGCCATTGGGCCACGTGTCACCCAGCCATTGGGTCACGTGTCAGGAGAAGATACCCCACAACAGCATGCATTATACAGGTCATTTAAGATTAGAATTAAAAACTATTATAAACTATATTCCTATGCATTGTACGTACTGGTTTCAAAGCTAATATAATACTCTTTCCGTTTCAATTTATTTTTTACGTATTGACTATACACACTATTTACCGATCTCATTTTGATCGTTGTTTGTATTTTAAATGTAAATCAAAACATATTTAAATGAGGTCTTGTTTAAACTAAGTGATTTCCACAAACATGTTGCGGTAGAACTTCATGAGCAACTCTTTTAAAGCTTTTCACCATCATAAACGCCTTGATTTGTCCATTCTTTGATCAACATCCAATTAGCTCTACTTGCATCTCCAATAATCCTAGAAAAAGCACCTAAAACCTACAAAAACAAAGCAAAATACACCCGAGAAGAGCAATAACAAAGTATGAAGCATAATGGCTCAAAAAGGTTGAAACTATGAGAAAAGTAAGATGAAAACACAAAAATTTAGCATAGAAATATGAGTATAAATTGGTGCTATCATCTTATAATTAAACATGAATTCTATGTGATTAAAAACATAAGCAATTAGCTTTCATAATCACATAAACAACCTAATTAATGTTTCCGCTTAAGATTGTTTTTAATTCGAGGTCAAGCCATTAATTAAGTCAACATTTCATGAATTAATCAAAACATTTCAATTTTCTAATAAAACAATTAAACATTTAAACACATAAACTAACACATATTTTGAAGAACTCAAGATGATGTTGTTAATGATGTCGGCCTCATTTAAAGTACCTTTCATGCGGTAGTCAAACTAACTTCTTAATTTGAATGCTTGAATAAGAACTTGAATTATAATAATAACGATAATAATTATAACAATAATTGTTATAATATGAATTTAATTTAGGATTTATGATGATATTTAAAGGTGTTTTAGAGTTATCTAGAAGAAATTTTGTGGGAGAAAGGAGAAGAGGTCGCACACTTCGAAAGAGAGAAAACATGAAGTACGAGTAGGTTGGAATGCAAATATGTGAAGTTGTGTTGAATGGCTGGACGAGGCCACATATTTATAGTGCCTAGGGAGGAAGCGTCGAGCGTATGGGCGCTGAGGGAGTGTCGGAGTGCCTAACGAGCGCTTGAGCTGAGCACATGGGAGCTCGTGCCGAGCGTTGGAGCACCCGTTGGGTGCTTGGACGCTCATCTCGAGCGCTCTGGCGTTCACAGCTCGATTTTTGGAAGTTTTTGATCTTTTCCTTAATTCCAATATTCGATCTTCTCGAGCGCATGGGCGCCCAATGAGTGTCTCTACGCTCTCACGATTGCATTTCTAAACTTTCATATTTTCGATATTTACTTCCATATCCCGAAATTCACTTATCTGTTTCACTTTATACGCTTCCATAAATCTAAAATTACCTTATTCCGTACATATCCTCCCAGAATATTCTAGAAGGGTCGTCGTACCGTGACATCTTCATACCCTTAATTTACTTTCTTAATGTCTGAAATATAAAAGACGAAAGGAAATAATAAAATAACAAAATAAAATGAAATTAAATAAATTGAAAGATAATTAAATAATATAAAAGATAATAAAAAAAATATAACGCAATAATATAATAAATAAAATGTAATAAAGAAATATGAATAAAAATTAACAATAAAATAAAGGAATTAATAATAATATTAGAAATGTTATGTAATAATTATGGTGGATGTCCATAATCCCAAGAGTTTCTTTGTAACACTTCTTATGCTTTACTATTCCTTTGTAATTATATACCTCATTAAGTTGTAACTCCTACAACATAATGATGGCTTTCAATATCTTTGGGATGTTACTAGTCATGTATTACATGTATATAATGGTGGTTACCTATTGAAGAATGAGAAATGGACATGAACTTTACTATATCTTTTATCCCCTTCTCTCAATTTTATAACACGTTATCAGCACCATACCTAACCAACTGAGCATATAGATATTGAAACTAACATACAGAGTAGTATAGTTGTGTACTTGTGCAGTTATCATTGTTGACGTGACAACCATAGGAGCCAACTATCAATTTATACAAGGAGCCCAGGCAACCAAATAACAGATAAAGGGCNGGCAACGAAATAACAGATAAAGGGCCACGAAATTTAAATTCGAAGCCTTAGATATGCAACATGGGCATCAAAAAATTTTTGGTTGCCCATGTATATATTTGGGCAACGAAATTGTAAGTGGTAGCCCAAAGTTTTATTTTGTGCGACGAGTATACAAAATGTGCTACAAAAGTTAAATTCGTCGCCCAACACACATATTGTGCAACGAAAAATTTAAAAATTTAGTTGCCCAAAATTAAAAAAAAAAGCGGAAAAATATTATTCCCTACAAAATTGGCACGAATCACTTCTTCCACCTTCTTCCTCCTAAACCGCTCAATCTGTTTTCCCAAACTTCTCACGTACTTCTCACCTTCTTCCTCGCACTCTTTCTTCCTCACAAATCTGATTCTCAACCAATTTTCACTCTTTCTTCCTCACAAACTCAATTCCGCCAATTATGTCACTCCTTTGTTAATCTAAGAAAAAAAACTCCTCACAAAATTCGGGAATTCGTGCTGTTCTTAGTAATTGCGACTTGTGCTTCAAAGTAGTTTTTTGCAATTCTCCTTCTCTAGGTAATTAGACCAATGTTGTTGTAATTGATTTTTGTTATTTACTCTTGTTATTGTTGGTTCGAATTTATGGTGTTCATCAATCATCAATTGCATGTTCGAATTATCAATTATCAATTGTTGTTATTGTTGGTTCGAATTTATGGTGTTTTGAGCATAATATCAATTATTAATTGGTAATTATCAATTCATGTTCGAATTATCAATCATCAATTGCATGTTCTAATAATCACAATCTAGAATTGATTTGTTGCTATTATTGTTTGTTATTGGTAATTAAACTACTGTTATTGTTTGTTATCTGAGCATTATTATCAATTTATTAGGTTAAAAACTTAAACTGAAAGAGAGAATCAGCAAGGAATCGATTAGGTCAGAAACTGGATTGACAGAAAGAAATTATAAAGGCAGTAAATTGAATTTCAGATTTAAGATTTTAGATTAGGTCAGTAAATAATTTCAGATTTAAGATTTTAGACAGAAAGTGGTTATGGCTATAGAATGCTAGTGTTTGGATGCTGTTTTGGTTGAGTATGGATGTGCAGTTCTATAGCAAACTGTATGGAAGATCAGGTTTGCTAGTTGTGTAGGGATTGTTGGTGCAGATTTTTATGTTGTTGCAGGTTGTTTTGTGCTGTATGGATGCTGTTGGTAGAGTGTGGCTTTGCAGTTATTTAGCACTACTGGATGTGTAGTTATGTTTGGTTTGCTGCAGGTTTTGGTGTGCAGTTTTTTGGGTGCGTTTTTTGGTTGTCTCTCTCAGTTGCTGTGCAGCTATGTTTGGCTAGTGTGTGTTGTGTGGATTGGCTTTCAGGATTGGCTTTGGGTAGCTGCTCAGCTGTGTGAGCAGACTGCACTGTAATGGTGGTTTTATTTTATTTTTTTTTGGTAAAAAGTAAGCAATTTTATTACCAAAAAAGAGAAATTACAACCTACAACTTACTTAGGCAAAACTGACTCAGTTTTGCACTAAGAAGACCAAAAAAAACACAACTATACAACCACAACTATCCAAACCAAAGAAAAACAAAAACAGCCAAAAACCTAAAAACCAGCTCAGCCTTTTCAAAGCATATCAATAACCTTCCAAATATCCAGCTGCACCAAGGAAAACCTGCACAACACAGTCTGCTCACAGCAACATAAAACCAGAGCAAACAGCTTCCCCAAACAGCAGACAAAACCAGTAATTAATCAAAACAGCAGCCTCAAACACCCACCACTGAACTCAGACCTGCAGAAGCCAACAACAGGCCAAAAACAATAAACATGCAGAACAGCAACCTCAAACACCCTCATCTGAACTCAGTCCTGCACAGCTAAGACCAAAACTGCAGCGTGGCAAACCAAACACCTGCACATCTTGCACTACATAGACAGCCTGAGAACACAGCTCACCACACACCCTAAAAACTGCCACCAACACAGCCTGAAATAACCACTGCACAGGCAACAAAATTCACAGCAGCAACAAACCAATCAACAGCCAGCCCACACAGCAAGCACTAGGGACATGCAGTCCAATTCACACAACAACTGAAAAGGACAGCCAAAATCACAGCATTACACTGCTGCAAAACTGCTCAACACAACAAGATCCCAGCACCTCACAAGACTGCTCAACACATGCCAAAAACCTACACACAGCAATACCTGAAACTTCCTTCACCAAATAAATTGCAGAAAACATCACAACATCCACCAGACATGTATGAAATTCGTTCACACTATGAGAGGAAAATGCAATAAAGCAACATTCAGCAGCCAAACTGCACCTCTGCAATGCATCCAGAACAGTTTAGACTTCCATATAACCCCCAACAACCTGCACTAAATTCAACTGTCCTGATCCTCAGCCTAAACTGGCTGAATGATCCAGGCACCAAATGCAGCAAAACCTGCAACCAAACACGAAGCCACACAGCCTGTGCTGCAGCCAGCACTGCAACTGAAACAGCCTCAGTGAGCTTGCAACTCAACAAACAGTCTGCACTGCAACTGAGATAGGCTCAGTGAGCTGCACAGAACAGCACAACTGGACTGAAACTGCACCTCAAAACAGTCTGCAGCTCACATCCACACTGCAATATGCACAGCAAAAAACCACCACTAAACCACCAATCAACCATAGCAACAAAAAACAAACACTAGACCACCAAACCTCCACAGCTCACAACATAAAGCCTGCACAACAACCCTTAGGAACCACAATAAAACCCTGCACCCACAAAACTGATCCCAGCAATAAGGCAGTACAGCAGCATAAGTAAAACAGGAAAGAAAACTTCTCAGCAACCACATAGATTGTTCCTCAATGGGATTATTGTATCAGATTGTATCAGTACCAACTGTATCAGTACCAATATAGGATTATTGTAATGGTGGTTTTAGATATGCAATGGGGTAGCTTCTTTGTGTTAGAGGTTCAGTTATGTAATGGGGGAGTTGCTCAGCTGTGCTGAGTTACTGTTTTATATGGCAGTTGGTGGTTAAATTGGGTAGCTGACCAATGCTGCATTCAAAAATGGATAATGCAGTTTAGATTGCTGTTGTAGACTTGTTGCTGGAGTGAAGGGTGTGTTTGGTTGGATGCAGTCTATTGGAACTGGGCTTAAGTTGCAGGCTGGTAGGCTATGTGGAGGAAGATGTGGTTGTTTGGCTTGATATGGGTGCAGTTAGTGTTGCTGTTCAGTGGTTCATGCAGGTTGCTGTTTTGGCTTTACTGCTGAGAGTTGTCTTGCTGTGGGTGTGTTGGTGGTTGTTTTTTGGTTGTTCTTTTGGTTTGTTTTTTCAGTTTTGTTGGGTTTTTTTTTTTGGTTTGTTTGTGTTATGTATAGTTTGAACTCAATTGAGTTGCTTTGGCTGGACTGAGTCAGTTTGGCTATGGCTGGCTTTCTAGGTTGTATATTTTCCTTTTTGGTAATAAAATTTCTTGCGTTTTTACCAAAAAAAATGCAATTGGGCTGTTTTGGGATTTTTTTTATTTGGTTTAGACTGTGTGCAAGTTGTGTAGTGGAAGGGTTATAATGATGTTATGGTTGTGGTGCTGGTTTGTTTTGATTGTTGCTGCTGTTTGGCAGTTTTANCTGTTTGGCAGTTTTGTGTTGTGGTGCTATGTCGCTTGCTGGTTGTTTTGGTTCTGTACATTGTTTGCTAAAACATCATTGTTTTGGTTGTTTTGGTTCTGTACATTGTTTTGGTGCTCTGCACATTGTTTGCTAAAACATCATTCCCTCTTTTTGTACTAGAGATACTAGAGATTGTACCCGTGCGAGTAACTATTGACTCTATAACAAATTAAGATACAAATACATAGTAATTCTTACTTTTGATACACTTTAAAGTAGCAAAAGGTTTTACTCTATTTTTTTTGTGACAAATTTTTCAATTTGGTTCTTTGCTATGTTGCAGACTTGCAGTACTCAACTTCCTACTCAACTTCCTGTTGTGTTTATATTATTCCACCACTTGCGCAATNCTTGTGCAACTGCTCCATCTTGATTGTAAGTTCCACCACTCCCAGCAAGCAATGTTACATTTCCAAATTAGTGAGTTTGTGATTATACACAATATTACTATAAGGTGAAATTAACAATATAGTTGGGGTCTCCTAAATAACTTAGTAAGAAATGTCAAGCGTTATTGTGAAAATAGTTGGGTCTCTTTATGTAATGCTTGCACTTTAATTTAATTTAATTTTGGCTATAACATCTTCGCTCATGTAATATCTTTACATGCATTCTAGTATAAGTAAAATATGTGTTGTGACATTTAACAATCCTTATGCATTTACTAAAAACTGTAGTATAAGATAAGTTAAAATCATATTTATTAGCACACTTGTT
>PYUH01000055.1:5014196-5049566 GCA_016808085.1 Suaeda aralocaspica | reverse complement strand
TGGGATTTTATTTTGGTTCTTCTTTCGCAATAATACACGAATTATTTGTTTTGTCTTGGTTTTATAATTGTTTTTGGAAAACTAAAAGGATGATGATATTAGTGATCATTACTAACATTATGCTACAAGAACAATTTATAGGACAATGGCTCCTCAATCTAGCATAGAGTGCAGTACAAGGCAGCAACAGAATGCAAATGGGCTGCAACAAAATGCAAATGAACAACTGAATTCACTTACAAATGAAGGTGAGGAACAGCTTAATAGAAATGAGGATCAGAATAACAATGCAGATGGGAGTCAGAATGCAAAGGACCAGCAACCTAGGCTGACATATCGAGAGAAACGAAGACTTCAACAAGCTGAACTTTGCCTCAAATATCCTAATAGAAAGAGGCGTGGGCCAACAAGAGGTAAGAAATATGCCTCGCGGATATGGAATTCAGATTCTGCAAGAAAGATCAAGATCAATTTCATGGATGAGCTTAGGCGTGTGGTGGGGGAAAAGACAGATGAATTTATATAACCTCTTGCCCAACATAGGCAACTAAGAACATTGAATGTGATTGCAGCACATGGGTGAAAGAGTTTTGTCCCCTAGATTCTTGGTATATTCTTTTTTGATATAAGATTACTCATAATAAAACCTTCGTACATTTGTTAATCCATTTTTTTTTCTTTACATTCATGACAGGAATTGGGCAAAGATGAATAAAGCTAAAAAATACCAACTTTATGACAAGATCATGGTAAGTTTATTTTATTTTTATTGACAAATTATAAGCAACTTTATTTCCAAAAAGAAAAGTTGCTTAATATGATTTCCTAACTATAAATACTATCATGAGAATTGACATTCATTTTGGCAGGGCAAATATGATTTACCTGAAAAGGTTGGTGGTGCTGATGTCATTGAAGCATTGAGTTTCCAGTGCTCTATGTTATATAAAAATTGGAGATTCAGGCTTAAGGAACAACACTTCAGGAATAAGTCAGTCACTGAAGCTATAAGCAGTAAACCAGACAATATTGAGGCGGAAAAATGGAATTGGTTGGTTTGTGAGTATTGGAATGATGAACAGCGAAAGGTAATGTTCGAACCAACTACAAAGCTTACATCATGTAAATAATAACAAAAAATTTAAAACATAATATATATTGACTTTTTATTGTATTTTTTATGTGATTTGTAGCATATCAGTAAAGTCAACACAAATAATAAGCTTAAGCAAATTGAAACTTCCGCAAATGGTTCACGGTCTACTGCAAGGATTTTCCATGACTTGGTATGAGTTTTTGTTGCTGAGATTTATACTTCTGTCAGTTTTCTTAATAATTTTTTAATGTTGGTTTTTATCATATGCTATCTTTCTCCATCAAAAAGAAAATTGAAAATTATTCATACAACTCTTGATTACCTCCACTAATTTTTGTGTGGTTTTTGTTTCTGCTGTGCTGATTGTAGTTTGGGAGTTGGTTAGGTGTTTGGTAGTTCTGGTTGCTTGGCAGGTTGGCTAGCTGTTTGGTTTGGTTGGTGGTTGCAGGTGTAAACTGCTTTGCAGTCATTTGGTTCAGGTTCTCTGTTCCACTAGGTGAATCATGGTTCACTACAGCATGTAGTGTTTTGTTTCTATTGTGCTGGTTGTGGTCTGGTGTGTTGATTAGGTGGTTGTTGGTGTTGTTTGCGTGGCTGGTTGGCTAGCTTAATCTTGTTTGGTTGGTACTTCTCGATACGTACTTATGATTATGTACTTCTCTTTGACATGCAGCTTAATGAGCCACCTACTCAGCCATCTCAAGAGGTTGAAGGATCAAATGATGCGCTTGAAACTCAGGAGGATCCTTTGTACCTTAAGTTATTTGAGAAGACTAAAAAGTAAACTCTTTGTCCATTTTTATATTTGGCGTTTGTGTGATAGTTATAGATTANTAGTTATAGGTTATCTTGTTTCATGCAGTTAAAGCAATTACAAAGTTGTTGTTATATGCTTTACTATTACCAAATTTATAATGATCACAATATTGAATAAATTGTGTGTATTAGGCATAAAGGAAGTGGCTGGGAACCTGGTGCCGAAAAAGATTATGAAGCGCTAAAAAAGATTCATGAAAGAGAAATTGAGAAGCATGGTGAGGATACACTAAGCGTCAAATCTGCTTATATGCAGGATTTTAAAGAAAAGTCAGGGTATGTGAGAGGACTTGGTCCCGGAGCTCGTCCATANCGGAGCTCGTCCACCAAAGAAAAGCAGAGTTGAAGGTGAGAGTAGTAATGAAGTAAGGGTAGAATTATCAGCAGAGATTCAACAAATGAGAAACGAGGCTGCAACAAAAGAGGCTTCACTTATTAATGAAATTGAGACCCTTAAGGCATCTAATGATGAGCTCAAAACTTCAAATGCAGAGCTTATTGCATCAAATGATGAACTCAAAGCAAATGTATCAAGAATCAATATCGATTCAATCAGAGGTGAAAAGAAGCTCAGAGAAGAAATGGTGAAAATGTTTGAAGAAATTAGGTAAAAATGCTATCCTTTCTTCCTTATTCATAATTATTAGTGTTTGAATATATAAACTTTTTTTTTTGGTGCAAATGTAAGATTTTATTAATCATTCACATTGCTTTGGTGTGAGAATCAGAGAAGCATTTGGGTATGTCCTAGCATTACATACTAGTTACAGACTCATAAGGTTTATGTACAGGTTATTTAAGTAGGTGTTGTAATTTAATAGGGGGAGCAGGGGAGAAGAAGAGAATGTTAAACATGCATGACTATCTAGGAAATTCAGAGGTTTATGTTTTGACATTAATCAATTTGTCTGGTTAATCTATGTTTAGTTGATCTTTAGTTTATCAAGTTTGTTGAGGTAATTAAATTTGTAGGAAAACAACAGGAGGTAATTTTTGAGAACTGCCTGAGATCAA
Organism: Suaeda aralocaspica; assembly: GCA_016808085.1. NCBI lineage: Eukaryota > Viridiplantae > Streptophyta > Magnoliopsida > Caryophyllales > Amaranthaceae > Suaeda > Suaeda aralocaspica. The sequence continues at coordinate 5,046,640 of PYUH01000055.1, read as the reverse complement.
TTCATCAGGTATGTTGAGGTAAATAAACTTGTCAATTTGTGGTATCTTGTTTTGGCTAATGGAGTATGATGAATGGTAACTAGCATCAATGTTATGCACTTTTTACATCATATAATATTTTAGTAGTTGTCTCTCTTTATGGTGAACGAATTTTGACGGAATTGTGCTATGACCTTAGTTGGTTTTGTTATACAATTTTTGGCTCTCTGATTGTAGATATATATATATATATATATATATATATATATATATATTTTGATTCTACAGGAATGGCCNTTAGCTTCTCAGATTGAACAGGTTTTCTATGTTGCGTCTCACAACGATAGACATTGGAAATTTGTCATCAAAATGAATCCACGCAAATTTTTTGATTTCCCAAACGATGAAGAAACTGAACAAGATGAAGAAGTATGGAANAAGAACCAATTGTAACTAGGTTAAGACTTCTAATATTAGTTAGTTATATATGTTTTCCTAATTTGTATTCGCAAAATCAAATAGCTCTTGGTTGTATTTGCTCGACAAAGTCATTGTGACACTTAAACTTTTTCTTGATATTAGTTGATCGATTTATGCTTTAATGATCAAATCTAATGTCATTGATCTTTCACTAGTATTATTATTGGAATGTATGGTAATTCCCTCGACAGGCTTCATCCAATGAATTATCTTGGCTAGGAGCATATTGTGCTCATATTCATGATTATATTTTACGTTGTCGAAGCATCTTTTGTCGTCTATAAGGTGATTAAATCGTTGCACAAAACAACATAGGCAACCATATTAATTTTGGTGCAAAAAAAGTTTAGGACCTTTGGGTGACGAAATATTCGTTGCACAAAAATATAACGATATGGGCATCACATATTTTCGTGGCACAAAAACAGCAATAGGCAACTAAATCAATTCATTGCACAAATAGCTTAGCCTAAGGGCAACGATAAGAGTTGTTGCACAAAATTATTTGGGCAACCAAAGTAATAGAGTTTAAGCTACTAAAGAATTGGTAGCACAAAACATACTTTGTGCAACGACTTCAATTTTCGTCGCCCAAAACCCATTGGGCGTCGACCCCACGATGAGTTTTAACTCGTTGCCGAATCCCTTGGGCGACGAAAATCAGTGTTTGGGCGTCGAATTTTTTCGTTGCCCAAATTCAATTTTCTTGTAGTAATCTGTATGGATCAGAAGGGCTACGAGGTTACAAAGCACACCTGGTAAGATTAGTTACATCTTTGAAATTTTATGTTCTTTGGCAAGCATGTTATTAGATTGTCATTGATTATTTTAATCTTTCTACCTAATATTGATCACTAATGATTTTTCATACTCTTATTTATAATGGAGTCATGTCATGATATATAGAGTATTATATTACTCAATTCGTCCATTTTAGTTAATCGCAATATGGTTTGTTGCAACTGTGAATTTGTTTGCCAATAACAAATATGCTTTGATTGTTATAAATTTTATAATGTTTCGTGTTCTGTACGGTGCTTTGTACTCTTTTGTACTGTTTTTACCGTAGTCCTAAACTTCTAATTATACTTATTGCCCATCTATTATCTAAATTATTATCACTTATGACAAAAATTCCTTATTGTATCATTCCTTTTTGTGACGTTCTTGTCATGATATTTTAATAATCATAATGATTTTAATTATCATAACTATTTTATCTCCATCTACTCCATATTAAATTTTATAAATTTATAACATTGATAAATTTAATATTTCCCTATGTCAAGTGTTGGTAATGTTAATTTTTTTTTAATTTGTGGATCCCACAAATCATTGTAAAATGGTTTTTGTATTCTCTTTTTAATCTTTTTCTTTCATATTGTTCGACAAATTCTTCACCCTAAAATCCTGTGTTCTACATATTGCTCTTCAATAATTAGCACCCAAATTTTAGTTTATTAGAGTATTCTCCATTGTTAAAATTGACTCTATTATTTTCTACAAATCATTTGTCTATACTAATTACGTAGTGTATGTCTTGTTATAAGAATACCTGTTTTTAACCAAATTTTACAAAACAATAACTTAATTCAATTGTGGTCATAATTTTGCTTGTTTATACGTTACATGATCTTATAATTTTATTGACCATGTGAAACTTTGTTTAAAGTAAGGATCCACTAAAAACCTTAATTAAGTTTGCTGAAAACCATGAAAACCACAAAAAAAGGGTACATATAAGATTTAAAGCGGTACATATAAAGATTAAAGTGGTATAGGTACATTTACAACAATTTTTTTATTATTTATAAAAATGTCATCAATGAAGTACGTGTATCCTTTATACCTCTATTGTACCCTTTTTTTTGTGGTTTTCACGATGAAAACTGTTTTCACATGATCCTCTTTCTATATATATTAATTGTGATACTTGAACTTGTTTCTATATGAATTAACTTCACATGTTATGAAAGGTTTAAGTTTCGTTTTTATTTTTTTTAAAACTAGTGAAAGGTAATAAAATAATGTTATTATAGACATAATCGATACGTTGACAAGCAATAAACTTACCATGGTCGAACTTTTAATATGGCCTAACTATTATTGTTAGCCTATAGTATCCTTGTCACGTTAACATTTGATATAATAATTAAGCTAATACTATTATGATACTTAATAGGGAGTATTAGAATTGAATGTATGTATATTCCATTATATTTGATAAATTATACACTTATATGAAGTATAATTATTGGATAGTTAGTAAATTGATCATGGAATATTTGTACTAGTGGACCTGAAGTTCCTTAGTTTTCATAACGAGTCACAATTCTCGAGAGTAACAAGAAAGATATTTGGTACATAACATGCAATATTTGAATAAACTAAATCTAATGCATACTCTTTCACAATTTCTCTCATTTCTTCATTTATTATTGTAGGTGACTTGAAATTAAACTTCTAATTGCTTACTTATGAAAATAATGTAATCTAGCTTATGGACATAATATTTAAAGAAATAATTTATGAAATTTTTTGCATAATTGGTTTTATTGGTGAATAACGAATTATAACAAAAGTTGTTTATTCATAACAAACTAGTAGGTAGATATATACTCATTCCCAGAAGTGACTGAGAGATTGGGAGATTGATGGACATGATAACAAGAATGTTTGATGATGACGGATTCTTAACTATAATTTATATAAAATTTCATTAAAATTGCAAGCATAAATGCATAATAATTAGCAAGACACAATTTAAGGGTTTAAGAATTTATGATGACATTGTGTGAAAATTGAAATTATATTCATTATGCCTATACTTTGTTATATTTCAATGTAAAAATTTATATAATTGGGCAAGAGGAACAAATAAGAGTTAAATATGAATCATTTTACTTTGTTTGATAAATGCTTTAATTTGCTAAAAGAGTCCATGGTTGAAGGTGCAATAGATTTATAGGGTTGTTATATTAATATCATGCCCCTACTTGTAAATTAGCTAAAGTATAGGGGGGGATAATATTTACTCGATTACTTTATTGCACATTAATAATAGAATATATTTCATGGTCAATTTGATACGTACATTAACATAAATATCAACAATTAATCTAATGGGAGTGGCCACACGATAATTTAATATTTTGTATGATACTATCCTGAAGATGGATATGAAAATTTTCATTGACTATAAACTAGTTCTATATGCTCCAATTAAAATTTATGTCCCAAAAGGATGACACCAATTGCTAATCAATCTAAAGCACGCTTGAAGTGTGTAAGAAAGGAGCAACTATTGACAATGACAAATTTGGAGAAGTAATAAATCCATTAGATTTCTAGAAGCAATCATTGTTAGTGAAACTCATATTTTCTATGATTATATAAAAGACTCTGGAAGAGTATAAAAGGTTTGACAAGATTAGTATGCATGTATCAAAATCTTAATTAAAACTCCGGCAGAGTATGAGTTGTTATTGGATCAGGTATTAGTTGATTGTCTTGCCAAGTGAGAAAGAAATACATGTTATTATTATTCTATCACATCATAGTCATGGACATGCATAAAGTGGTACATCTAATAAAGTGACCACAAGTGTTGAAAAATTGACCAGAATTTACATTTGAAAAAGTGATTGGATGTGATAATTAGATAGGTCATCCGGGTTTAATACATACCCATTACGTGAAAGCCTAAAGTTTCATTTTATAATTTGCTACGATCTCTCAATATAAGATATATGAAATGAATTGAGTGGTAACACATAACAGTGAGATTGGGCTATATTTGAATTGTGCTTTTTAATGATTTGTGTTGAGGAAATTTTCAAGAGATGATATATTAGTATTGAATATATTTTTATACGAAATAATAATATGTGACCATAAGTTCACTAAAATAAGTTCTATTGTCAATTTATTTGGTGATCAGAAGCTCTTCAAATCCAAGTTGTATGTGAAAATTTTGAGTAATTAGTATCATACTATCAAGGTTCCTAGTGATCCTCAAGATCAATGCCTTGAAATTACAAGCAAGCTTATATTTGTGTAACTATTCTCTTGATTATATTGGGGCTATTGTAAGTCAACACATAAGAAATAGGAAAAAGGAAAGTCAACTGCACAACGTATATATCTCCCCATTAATATTGATCTCCAAAAGAGAATAACGTTATGGAAGATTCAATGATAAATGCATATGCATAATGCAATGTACAATTAATAAAGAAATGATTTTTCTGTAAAATTGTTCTCTGGAGAGATAAAAGTTTTTTAACATAATTCGTTTGAGAGATAAAATTTGTTGAGTATATAAGATCCTCCCAATGAAATGAATATTGCAAATATGTATATTAAGTTGGTCAAGAATTGTGATGCCCCTATATATGAGATATTTTACCAACTTAGGGGGAGAAGAAATAGGATAAGTTGGCAAAATGGAAAAAAATTGACGATCTTTGTGATGGTAATTTGAGAGGCAAACAGAAATAAATTTTGGTCATATTATATGTGTATATTGAGACAAAGCTTGCCAATTTTACTCGAATCAATGCACCTAAAGTGTATTTTGTATGATCGGTTCCAAACTAAAGATTTGATACATGGCAAGATGGTGCAGTTGACACTTTTAAAAGTGTAATAATATATTAATACCATAGTATATACCCTAAAAGTGGTATAGATATCTGAATTATAATAGATGACCTATAATAGAAGCATTTTAAAGTTATAATGGTACCAAATGAGGGAAATATATTCACATATTATTGTAAAATAGCTTGCAAATTACATCTTGAGGAATATGATGATACCGGTATATAAAATGGTGGAACCGATAAATTATATGCATATGCAAAATGAGCTGAGTGGATTAAAAAACAAAGACCTAAAATAGGTGTCCAATTTTTGTCGACATATTAATAATGTTTCAAGCTTATCATGGACCTGAAGTCCAATGAATGTGAATAATGATGATCATCAAGGACCAGAAGTCCGACAATGGGTTTTTGAAACCCACACTATACAGTGTCTTGCATTTTTGAGTCTTACTTTTAAATGCATGTGTGAGTCGTAGGTAAACACATTATTCATTGCATGTGTGGTTAGTGGCTAAATGCATCACTTATTATATTTGTGTTTTATGTTTAAAATATTGTTAGTATAAATTTTGCATCTGATCATATTACATGCACTAATTCTATATAATAGTTAAGATGTGAAATTTTGTCTATAATATAGTAAGTTGTGTTTACAACACTATGGAGAGTTACATGAAGAAATTGATACTCCAATGTAAACGTATTTGTGATTATATATATAAATTTGAAAGCGTTCTAATAGCATGCTGTGGATCAGGCATAAAAGTTTCAGAAGATCTTATGTAAGACATTCAAATATCTAGCCCTTCAAATTCTATATTTTGAATACCACAATGTTGACATCGTTATCAAACTCCCGAAGAGTATTGATGACTAAAATATCAACATTGAACCTGAAGTTTTAGTATATGAGAGATAATCATAATCTATGGTTCATTGGAAAACTTTCACATTAAATTGTGGTAAGAATTTTTTTTATGATCTAGAAAAACCATAAGCAAAAAAATGTAATGACTTGTATGTTATTACTAATTTAAATAAGATTAGATAACGTTGTTGATAATATCACGTGTTGTCATAAATAATGATCAAATTATTTTCAATATTTGATTATCAACAAATATTTTATATGACTTCCAGAAGAAGGGATAAATCTAATGGTTATGATAACTTGAAACAAATATAAAGTAATGGTAAATGCAACATATGTACTATTTTCAAGAGTAAGGAGAAATGAAGATCTCTTATATTCAAGATTTGAAGATTAAAGTCCAGTCAGGAAGGATTAGCTACCAAAGAATTGGATATTATTCTACTTCAAGTGTGAAGATCCCCAAAGGCATTAAATTCATTATTCTAGAGGACCTCAAGTTATGCATTCATCAGGGGGAGAAAATACGCATTGCACTCTTTTTCCCTTACCATGGTTTTGTCCCACTAGGTTATCCTGGTAAAGTTTTTAACGAGGCAACATCCTACAACGTATTACGAAAGTGATGTACTCTTTTTCCTTCACTAGGTTTTTCTTCCCACGGGGTTTTTCCTAGTTAAGGCTTTAATGAGGCACACTGATCGATAATGGACATCCAAGGGGGAGTGTTATGTAATAATTATGGTGGATGTCCATAATGCCAAGAGTTTTTTTGTAACTCTTCTTATCATTTACTATTCCTTTGTAATTATACTTCATTAAGTTGTAACTCCTACAATATAATGATGGCTTTCAATATCTTTGGGATGTTACTAGTCATGTATTACATGTATATAATGGTGGTTACCTATTGAAGAATGAGAAATGGACATGAACTTTACTATATCTTTTGTCCCCTTCTCTCAATTTTATAACAAGAAATTAATTTAAAGCGCAATTCGACCATCGAAACTTATCATTGATTAATCATATCCGACAACAATTTTATTTATTTATTCATCATTGCAAGCATTCAATTTTCAAAAGTTGAAATTATTACGACGTGGTACACTCTAATCATCTGCCTTTTAAGTGGGACCAAATGTTGATATCTACAATGCATAGAGGTAAACAATAGGCCACCAAAAATAGGCAAAACGACTCTAGGCAAGAGCAAGAACCGCTAGAAGGGTTTTGAGGGAGTCTAAATTTGAGAGAATTAGTGAGCCGTAGTTTAATGAATTTACTGGAATTAGTTGATTTCTACTTAATTATTTCATTGACATGATTGTTCTTGGTGAACAGATTGCCCTAGCTTTTAGTAAGTCTAATCTCGTATTTTCCTGTTATTTTTTGTAGTTAGGTCGTAGTTGATTAGTAAAAAACCTCAACCAAGGTCCTGTACACAATTTTTACTTTTTAGAACTAATTGAATTTAATAGCTTTCATGAGAATTTGATCCCTATTTCCCTAGATGCATTAGTTAGAATTGTTGGTTATTTTAATAGGCACTGGCGTCGAATTAAACCACCAAAAAAACAAAACAGCTGTCACATTAAACCACCAAAAACAAAACAGCCGTCGAATTAAACCACCAAAAAAAAACACCAAAACTATCCTTCGCAAAATGACCAAAACTATAAAGATTGGCCTCTCAAACTACCCTTCGCCAATACGTACCTGAACAGGTGCTACCCCATTCTCCCTTATTTACGGTACGGAAGTAATGCAACCTATCGAAAGGGAACGACTATCATCTCTTTGGAAAATAATTTAAAGCAAAATTCCAAAATCAAAATGAGCACAGGCGAGATATGACAAACTAATGCTCTTAGATGAACGTCGAATGACTCTAAACACAATGTACAGGTCTATCTCAAAAGAGTCGAAAGGCATTTCAACAAAAAAGATTAAGCCTTAGAACATTAAAAAAAAGGTGACTTAGTCCTTACAGCATTGAGAAAGAATATACTCGATCCACGTGGAAATTTAAACCAAGCTGCCCGACTTGTACATAATGAAAAAATGTCCTCTCCGGAGGCGTAGTGAAATTAATGTATTTATATGGTGACGAATTCAGCAGTCAAACAAACATAGATCAAATCAAGAAGTTATACGTCTAGCCTTTTGGTTGGACAAGTAATAACTACAGTGGCTAGATCCCCTTGGGGGTACGTAGGTAACCCCTCAACAGATGCGACCCACACTATAACATTATTATAATTTGTTGTACCAAAATAGCTAATGTTATCTTATTGTTCATGGTAAAATTGTCACTACATCATCACAAAAGGAAATAAAATTTAAATGTATGACACAAAGTAAATTCTAAGTTTTATCCAAACTAAAAGATATACTTTAATGTTCATCACATAAAACATAAATAAAATGCAAATATATTAAAACCAATCTCTAATAAAAACATTCTTCTTCTATCACTTTTTTTTCTCCTTCTTCTTTGCATCCTCCATTAACTTTCAAACTCTTTACCATCATCCCGGTCGATAGCCCTTAGAATAGCACCATCTGAGTCGTTAGTCTTCTTAGAAATTCCACCTCAATCTACCTTAGCCAAATTCTTCCAATGTTCGTTGCAAAACCGCATATTTTTGAGGAATTTTTACGTATTAAATACGTATTTATAAAGTATATTTTAAGTATTTTATTATTTAAATAAATAGGTTTTAATAATTGCTTAAATGAATTAAATATTTAAGCAAAGGTTTATAAATTATTTCAATAAGTTTTTGAAAGTTTTATAAGAGTTTTAAATTATTTTAAAGTGTTCGAGAATTTATTAAAGGGTTTTCGGAGTAAAAAAAATGATGGGTTTTAAATGGGTATTTTATATTATTTTAAAACAAGCCCGATTCTACTATAAGCCACAAAGCCCATTTAAAAACCTAAACTAATCACAAAATTCTGATTAGTGGCCCTATAAATAGCCTTAAACACCCAAAAAAAAAAATCATACCTTTAATCTCTCTCTAAAATCCTAAAAGCAAAACACAAAAAAATAAAAAGGGGAGAAAGATTTTCCCGAAAAAAAAGAAAAAAAAAAAGAAGTGTGTTCATTTTTTTCGGAAAAAGAAAAAAAAGGGAGAAGCTTGCCTCGGGAATCGTGTTCGGGACAGCCTCGCCGGAGCTACCTCGCCGGACCACCGCCGCCACCACCAGCGTCCCTACTCCTCCCCTATTTTGGTAATTTTCGAACTTTATTAAAAAAAAATTCTTTTTCCTTCTTTTTGATTCAATCTTGCAAAATCATGTCCATACTTATGTTTAATCATGTTTTTATGAGTTTTAATCATGTTTTAGTAAAGTATGAATTGTTTTAAGGCGTGAATTAATTTTGTTGTTCATGAAATTATAAATTAGGGTTTGAAAATTTATGATGTTATGTTTTTATGAATTTTTATGTTCTAAACTTTGATATTATGATCATAAATTATTGATTGGTGAATTTCTGATGATGTTATTAAGTTTAGATTGATTTTTAAGGGTTTTAAACTTATTTTATAAAGTTGTCCAAATTTTATAATCATGAATTTGAGATGAATAAATATTATGAACATGTTTTAGCATATGAAAAATTGTTCCAAAGCCTAGATTGACTTCATAAATATGTTAGTAGATTGTAGAAGTGTTTTGGCATGAAAGCATGGTGTTTTTATAGGTTTTTCATGACTTTAAAGTTTATAAATAAATCTGAAATCTTAATAAAAACAAGTTAAATTAAGTCTTAAGTGTCCAAATTGTACTAGTATGATCACACATCAATTCTATATTGATCTATATAAATTTTAGTATGTTTTATGAAGTTTAAAAGTGATTTTAAGCATGTTTAACAAGCTGTTCAGATTTTATAAATTAATTAATTAGGCCTTTAAAGTATGTAATTAGCATAAATTGATCATATAAGTTAAGTATTACATTGTATGGTTGATTTATGTTGTTTTTAAGGTTTTTCACGGAGTTTTGATTATTCTAAATTGATGTCCACTTTTCTAAAGTGACATAAAATATATGTTAAGGTTTTATAAAGCTTAAACAAGTTTCCGAAAATTAAGTAAGGTGGTACTAATAAATTTAAAGGCGTTTTAAAGTGTTATTAACCATCTAAGTATGCTGAAATTTTATTCTAAGTGCGAATAAAGGATGTTTTAAGAAGGATATATTATGGGTAATGCATGGTATTGTTAGTGGTGTCTTATAGGTCACTATGTGACGTTTTGAGACGTTTTAAAGGGTGCTTAAGCTGCTGAAAAATTTGGTAGACGAGGGTTTTAATTAGCTTAAGCCTTTGTTAATGTAGGAAGCTTCGGAGTAAGCGAGTTCTAGTGAAGTGGTGGCAAATCACCGCTATTTTACAAGGCACGTAAGTACTAAAGGATGGTTCATGGACGTAGTATCATGCTAGGACATGTACATGTTCATGTTATAGGTGGCTTAGTAGCCAAGTATGCTTTCATGCATGTTGAGAAGTTCCTTATATGTTTACATGTTTTACATGTGTTAGTAGTTTGTTGATTATATGACTACAAGTTTATTCCTCTTATGGAAATAGTATATTTTATTTAAGTCATATTGAACATGAGTCCTTATGGACATATAAGTAGTCATATTTTGTAAGAATTAAAGCATAGTAGAGTTATTTTCAAAGTTGAGCAACATTTTGCATATTTATAGCATAGTTGTGACAAGGTTCACGTTTTCAAGTAAAGTATGAGCATTCATTTTATTTATAGCCACTCACAGTATAATGTGTGGTATAGAAGGAAGTTTGATCCACTCACAGTTTATGTGTGGAATAGTTAAAGAAGAAGGTTTAAAACAAGTGTTCACTAAAAGAGGTTGATTAAAAAGGAAGTTACATGTGCAATGTTGGTGGTTTGTTTGTGTGTTGTTTGTTCACATTTTCAAGTAACCAGCTGAAAATTACGTAAAGTGAAAGAGGATTCGCACCAAAACTCTTGGAACGTATATACCTTGAGTATGAACAATAGGGGGAGTTACTAGACTGATGTTCTTTTATCTCCTAATTGGGGTACAAGACGTTGTACTCTTCATTTTTATTATTAATGCGTTGGATATCCGTCACCTCGTGTGACATTAGGTAATACCTTTTGGGAGTTGCTCCCCAACTGGTGCCCAATAGGGAGATTGTTTATAGGAGGAAACCCGATCGATGCGAATTCCAAATTAAATAAATAAATTAAATTGGTTTTTTTCTTAACCAAGTGTTGCAGGTACATTGCAGGAATGGTAAGATACGTGTTTATTGCTTTGTGCCCTTGCCTAGGTTCATGCTAGTGTGTTGCATAGTCTTTTAGTGTTTATGTACTCAGCTTTGCTGATTACGTGCTTTTGTGTGCATGGCCTAATCTTTGATCTTGGCCCTATGATGACCCATTTCGATTTTCGATGGCGAGTAGTAAGTCTTGAATAAAGAGAAAGCAACAGGTTTAGGAAGGCATATGTCAATCATGCTGGGATTTAGTGCAGAGCGTTCTTGTCCTACTTTCGTAGTGGTAGTTTTGTTAGTAACTTTGGTTGTGGATGTTCTCTCTTTTGATGATGGACTAACATTGTTTTACAAGTTTACTTTCATTTGGTTTTAAGGGTTGTTATGGTTCTGAAGTTGTAAGAGTTTTCAAATGGTTTGACTTAATGTTTTTGAAGTTGACTTTGAGTAGTTTTAAAATGTTTTTTTAAAGAGTGTCTTCCGTTGTAGCAGCTTTGATAATTGCCTTAGCCGTTTTCACATGGTGGCGGTAATATTCTGGAAGTTTCGGGTTTTTAGTGAATGCCAGGACAAGGACCCGGTTTTAGAAAAAGGTACGGAACTTCCAGGGTGTTACATTTGTAATATCCAAACTTAGAGGCTATTATCATATGTTGGGCTAAACTCCCATTAACCTTCCCGTACGCCCAGAACGACTATATCTTGCAAATTTTAAAGTCATATCAAGTCTTGATTAAAAAGTAAAATTCATGATGCATACATATAGGATCGACTCTAAATGCAAATCTAGGGTCCATTATATAAGTCAAATGCTACAGGACAAAAAAGGTTGGCAGTTGGGGGCTTTACCCAGACAATATTCTCAATCAAGCCATACCAAGCCTTAACAACCAACAGCCTCATCAATCTCTCATGAAGTGCTAGCATCAACCAAATAAGGGTGAAGCATCAATCAATAAGTTTAATGATAATAGGTGACCAGTCCTAAAAACGAGCATTAGCTAAACGAGCCAACTCTTAACATCTCCATGATAAGGGCTAATCCCAAAAAAAAAAAAAAAAAAAAAAAAAAAGAAAAAAAAGAACATACAAACACCTCGACTCCATAAAAGGTCTGACTCCAAAAAATAGCCCAAACACATAAAAGGCTGGACTCCAAAAAATAGGCCTAACACGTTATTATCAAGCCAAAGTGGAAAAGGTCATGCACATTTTTCACTATCTTAATTCTAAGAGCATGTTTAAGACTTGGGGTGACATTATCAAATTGGGTCTTAAGTCTTGTACTTAAGATTTGTCCCTTTTTTTTTTTAAAGACCTCAACCAAGTTTCAAGTTGAGTCTTAGAATTTCAAGACTCGACTTAAGACTTGAGTTTGGGACCCACTCAAGTTTTATTTAGCTTTATTCATTAATGTTATTATTATATTATGAATATAAAAAGTTAAAATAAAAAATAATATGTCATATATCTGAGACTTAAGGGATAAAGTGATAAATTTGATCAAGTCTTAAGAAGAATTTGATGACATCATTTTCAATGAGGACCACTAAAAATGATGCCATCTCCAAGTCTTAAGACTTGGGACTAAACATGCTCTAACATATTTCTCTTTATTCAATCATTGTTTAAAGGTTCTTTAATTATTTATCTCAAAGAGGGTAAATCTATCCAAAGTATAGAGTACTCACTAGTTCTCAGGGGCGGTTATGGGCCGGTGCAAAGTGGTCGACAGATCAGGTCCTCAAATTTCAGGGCCCCAAATTTCACTTATATAGTTATTAGTTTCAACATAGTACATAAAACATAAGTTGGAAGAGTGGTTAAGGTGGTTTGGTTGTACTATCCGTGTTCGACTGTCCATCCATGCATTTATGGGCTTTTGAAGTTTTTCATGCACTGCTTCAATGCTTCGTATTCTACGCCTCCGCCAAACCAACAAAACAGAAATCTCTCATCTTTCAACTTCTCATTAAGCTTTTTACTTCTCAATTAATCAATATTATTCACAAAAACCTCTTTATCTTCCATATTCAATTACCCAACCAATCTTCCAAATTTCTCATTTACCAAATTTTGGTATTGTAATGAACTTTATTTATGAGGGAACAATTTGGTATTGTAATGAATTTTATTTATAAAAGAAAAATTTAGTATTGAATTTATTATTTTATTGAATAGAAGGCCTCATTTTTACAAGTTGCACAGGGCCCCATAATCTCTATGTCATTGTAGCCCCGGCCCTGCTAGTTCTACTAAAGACTGAATGTGCATGGAAGTATATGCATATGCTAGTCTTTAAAATAGTATTGTAGTAGGAGTACTAATGATGCTATTCGTAAAGATTAGAGCTGGGGGTAATAATAATTAATAGAAGTAATTAGTAGAATATAAGTTTCAATTATGTAGGTTGCTTCATCTTTGTACATTACAGCTGTAGCATTAGTATTTAGTGTTACACTTTGATGAAAAGTTTGAGTGAGCGTTCATTGGGAGATGAAACCTTATTAAATGATCACCTTAATTATTACTACTCAATACTCGCACAAGTACATCTTGTAAAGCTAGTCATATGCGCGCTCTTTATTTTACATTTCATATATGTTACGGACTACTCCGTTTTCTTTTGTTTGATACGTTTTAATTTGTGCATATGTCAATGCATTTATTTGACCTTAAATATCTTTTGTTGTGTATATGTAAAAATTATAATAATTGGATGTAAATAACGTACTCATTGAGACGAATCAAACAAATTCCATATGACTATATTATATTTTATATATTAATAGCAATTTAGAAGATTCTCTCATCTTATGGATAGTGTCAAGTTTCCAAACGCATCAAACATTAACGGATGGAGTATTAATATTTAGGATCATGCTAACTAGCACTTCCAAAATATTAGATAAATAATAAATAATTTTTTAAATCTTACAGAGTATTAATTTGAAAATTTAAGTTAAAATTATACATGTTATCAATATAATTATTTTTTTTAATTAAAATTAATATTTTCACTTTAAGCATGGGGATATAACGCAACCGGAGCCCTGGTTAGCTTTATGGCAACTTATCATGTTGCTTAACTGACAACCNCATAGATAAAAACTGCACAATAATACAAGCCATAATTATTAAACTACAGCAAATAATTACTAAAAGTTGCACAAAAAAAAAAAAAAAAAAAAAAAGCTCACAGCCTTGATTATAGTAGTGCTTTCAATTTGCAATTATAAGGGTCAGGGTCAATAGTACGGGATACTTCAAGGACAACGGTTAATAACTTTGTTAAGACTACGTCACCTTTTCTTATGCCATTTTCATTGGTAGGTCGCTTTCAATATTGCAAATATATATAACTTTGAGAGTTAGTACATGAGAAGTATACATATATGAATAGTTTTATATGTACATTGTATTTTATATATATATATATATATATATATATATATATATATATAATAAGTGGCCCTTAAAGCTGACTATATTTGTTACATTGAATTGACTTATTAGATGCAAATTTCATTTGCATTTAACAATTAGAATCTATGCACGCCTCGGTGCCAAATAGTCAAGTACAATGGTGAGACTAAAGGCATGGAATGAAAAACTTGTTAGAATATGCTTCTTTCGTTTTTAAATTGTAAAATAGGTTACCTGCTCATTTATAATAGCACCATCAATTTAGTTCAACTGTCGAATTCTATTAAAGTTCAAATTGTTTAGTCTATTTCAATTCAGTAAATTTTAGTGATTTTTTCTTTGTTTTAAGTTTAATTCAGTCGATCTTTCAATTTTGTTTTTTTTCAATTAGTCAAGTTAATTTTGAAACAACAAAAGGACAGCTCCATAACAATAATTACCAACTCAAGTGCATGCTGCAAATGTTATTTATGTTCAACATATAGTCCTTTTTATGATGCATTTGCGGTTTTCAAATTAGAGAATCCAATTTATTTTACACTGTTGCAAATACAAACAATAAATATTGCAACTATAATTATCGGTATTTACAATAATAACCATGTGAGAATGCAAGCATAGAGAAATTCGGGTTCAATGTCATGAGAAACAATAGCCCTTTGTATCCATAATAGAGGCAACAAACATATGCCATGAAGTTATGTAACTAGTTAGGTGGCCCTGTAAAAATGAAGTGTCACAGAACAGCCATCCACATGCAAATTAGTGTAACAGTGTCAGACCGTAATTGGTGGTTACTAGTTTACTACACAAGGATGATTGTGCCAAAGCCCCATCATATTATTAACCCGAATTCGTAGGGCATTGCGTAACACTCGGTGACAAGCAAAGGGCACCATTTTCCCCTTGAGTTTTATATGTTCTTGTCACATGTATCAATATAATTTTCTCTATTTACATTTATATTTATATTTACAAAAATAAATAAATAGAGTAGTGATATTATTATATTTTAATGTACCTTGTACATATTATATCAACTAAAGATTTCAGGAGAATTTCAATTGTGGTATGTAGAGTACTTACGTGATAATCTATTATTATTATTATTATTATTATTATTATTATTATTATTATTATTATTATTATTATTATTATTATTATTATTATTATTATTATTATTATCTTTTGATGACCTAACAATGAGAATTAATCTTTAGCCGTGCCCTTGTGATTGTGATACTATGATGAGATAAAAAAAAAAAAACGGAATAACTAAATTCAAATGATTCGGAAATTGAGCAATGCACTTATCTTAATTGTTATTAAAAGCAGAAACATTTTTTTTTTTTTTTGAAAATAGCTTATAAGGTTTTTGTAACAAAAATGTGTCCAGCTTTTTATATATTTATCAGAAAATTAGTTTTTAGGATGTATTATTATTTTTTTTCCTATATATAGTAATTAGTATAAGTTGCAACTCCTTTGAAAAATTGTAAAAACTTTGGAGGTTCATTTTTAACTTCTTGATTGTTTAGCATATCTAAGGGTCTGTTTACTTCAATTTAAAATCATTTCAGTTTAGTTCAGTTCAATTCAGCTCCGTTCAATACAGTTCAGTTCATTTCAGTTCAGTTCATTTCAGTTCAGCTCTTCTTCTATTTTGCTACTCATTTATCCTTTATAAAAAATTTTAGTTCATTTCATCTGTTTTCAGTTGAAGTAAACAAACCCTAAGTGCCTTAATTGTTGCAGTTTTATTATACAATACAAAGGAGCTATCAAGTCAGAACTTTTATCGGAAAAATTACATTGAAAAATAATTATAAATTTAGGAGTTTTTTTTTTTTTAAGATGTACAACCTCATGAATATAAGTTATCTTTTGTACTTCACCTCATGAGTATAATTGTATTCAAAGAAAAAGATTCATAAGTCCAAGTGTATGATGTGTTATGTGTAGCACATATATATTATATGATAAATTTCTTGTCATCTTGATTTGCTTAAGAGCTTGTTTACTTTAACTTAAAATCAGTTCAGCTCAACACCGTTCATTTTAATTCAACTCTTTTTTTAATTTACTACTCATTAATCCTTTATAAAAAACTTTTAGTTCAATTCAACTCTAATCGGTTCGGTTCAGTTTAGTTCAGTTCAATTCAACTGTTTTCAGCTGAAATAAACAGGCCCTTAATAATTCCTACACCTATTTCCTTTTTTTTTTTTTCATGCAATTCCACATTATCAGATAAACCAATAAATTTATGTTTCAACTTTCAACAACTATCCATTAGCCTACGACTTTGGATTTCCTAACAAAAGAACATGTTAAAAGATCTAATAATCAATAATTTGGCCACAAAAATACAAGTGCTTCAACTCCATTCATAAACTACTCGGCCCCTTGTACCTAATGAGTAATGGCTATTCTTGTTTATTCGAGAGAGCGCGTATAGTAACCTCTAGAAGTCAAACCCGAAATCAAGCACTCAGGGCTTGTTTACTTCAACTGAAAACAACTGAAATGAAATGAATTGAATTGTACTGATTGGAGCTGAACTGAATTGAAAGTTTTTTTATGAAGGATTAATGAATAGCAAAATTAGAGAAAAGCTGAAATGAACGGATTTTAAGCTGAAGTAAACAAGCCCTCAAACATCTAGCTAAAAATAATAAAATACTTCATTCAATTCAAATCCTGTTTGTTTTTTTTTTCATCGTCTTTAAAATTAACCTCTACTTATTAATTTTTGTAAATTATGTAGCACAAAGTAATAAAAAGACTCGTAAAAAGTTGATGCATTACAAATTATTGTTACTAAAAAGCTTATGCAACCAAACAAAACATTTTTATTTTCTTATATTAATATCAATAACATTCATTATTTCTTATACGTATCACTTTTTCTTTATATATTAGAAAAAATAATTTTACATTTGCATAACATGAATTATAAAAAAAAAATGCATATCGTAATGAAACAATTAAAGGCCTGTTTATTTTAGCTGAACTAAAATGAATTGATTGAAGTTGAAATGAACTGAATTGTAAGTTTTTATGATAATTTTTAAAGAAAAGATGAGCTGAACTGAATTGAATTTAAGCTGAAATAAACAGGCCCTAAGATATATATTACTCCATCCGTTCCTAAATGTTTAATACGTTATGAATCTTGACATAATTCATAAGATGAGATAATCTTTCAAATTAGTTTCGATATATAAATCATAATATAGTCATATGGTGTTTTGTTTGATTCGTCATAATGAGTATGTTATTAATATACAATTATTATAATTTTTACATATACACAATAAAAAATAATTAAGGTCAAGTGCATTAACATGTATAAGAGTCAAAGTGTATCAAACAAAAGGGAACGAGGGAGTATGTAACTAATATGATACAAGTAATAATTGGGAACGAGGGAGTATGTAACTAATATGATACAAGTAATAATTTTCTTTACACATATAATTTATAACCTAGTTGCAAACTTGCAATTAAGTAAAAAGAGACCGGCAATCTATCAACATTCAACAATGAAGAGACTAAAATCTTAACCCAATGTATGAGAGGGATGGAACAAAAATAAATGCTAAATAGCCTTTTTAAACCGTTAGAAGAACAAACCAATCCTCTCTCTCCACTTCTCTTTCACTAACCTACAAAACAACGTAAAAGCCCACACCTATATTCTTATTATTTCAATAATTCCCAATTTCCCATCCTTCATTTCATACATCTTATCATATCTCTTTACTTAGAAACTTCCTTCATCACCCAAAAGGTAAACATCACTAACAAAAATGATAATAACTTCAATCTCACCATGACACCCCCTCAAACACCATTAAATCTTAAGATCCAACAACAAACCCCTTCATCAATGGGGAAGAAGAAGAAAACCGACATTCGAAACCGATCAAAAACACTCCCATCATCCCCTACTCATTCCCTCTCATCCTCATCATCTTCCGATTTCGAGTTCCGAAACACGGTCTCGCCTCGGAAGTCGTCCGCAGCGCTTTGCCCTGCGGACGAACTCTTCTACAAAGGCCAACTCCTTCCACTCCACCTCTCACCTCGCATCTCAATGGTTCGCAATCTTTTAGCATCATCATCAACTTCATCATCCTCCGACACTACTACTACTGCCTCCCGTGACTCGTCCTCGTCTAACGACTCTACATCTTCGTCATTTGCAACTGACCTATCATTGCTCGCTGTCGGTGACACGTGCTGTGACTCATCTCGTCCCAGCTCTGTCACCGACGACGATAAGGTCAGTGGTAATAACCACCATCTACCTAAAAAACATTCGATTTTGACGTCATCATCATCCACATCGACTTCATCATCAACTACTTGCAAGTTTTTTTCACTCTCCAGGTTTTCAAATGTTTTCAAGAAAGATCCTCCCATCACAACAACAACCGCAACTAATAATGTTACCATTAACAATAACAATAATAGTTGTTCTAACAATGTTAGCAACAAGAGTGATGGATCTTCGGTTAAGAAGATGAGTTCTACGGCAAAGGAGGTGATAAGTAAGTACATGAAGAAAGTCAAGCCTTTTTACGAGAAAATATCGTCATCAAAACAAGATAAGAAAAGAGAGAGTTTGGTAGTGGCCGAAACAACCTCAGTTTTTCTACCCGATACTGAACCAAAGGAGAAACTCCAGCTTAGTCGCGGTAGTGGTAGTGGTAGTGGTCTAACGACGTCGTTTTCAGGGAATTTGAAGTGTCCTAAGATGATCCGGAAGAGCTGCGTGGCAAGTTGTCCGTCATCGATGCGGTCATCACCTAGCCATTCAGGGGTTTTGAGTCGTGCTGGAATGCCAGTTAAGGCGGGATTAGCTAGCTATGGAAGTGGGTCCTACTCTTCTGATACCTCGACTATGGAGGAGCTTCAAAGTGCTATACAAGGTGCAATCGCTCATTGTAAGAACTCCATGATTCAAACTAGTACTTCAGGGTTTAATAATGATAACAATAAACAAATTCACAATAACTCCAAAGGCAAGGCCATTGATATTTAGTATGGGTTTGACTAAATACCCAAATATTTTTTTGGCCCCTTGGTTTCTTTAAACTTACTATAAACAATTATTATGCTAGTTTTAAATTATTTCCAACGATATCAAAATTTCTTTGTTTTATTTTATTTTAAATCGTTGTAAATAATTTAAAATGATAATTATAAGCAATTAAATCATGTAATTTTAAAAATGTTGTTTTTTTTAAAATGAAAAAAAAATGTTAAATTTAAGGTATTTATTTGGTTAGTTTTTTTTTTTTTTGGCAAGTGTAATAATAATACTCCGTGGTAGAGATTTGAAACGCAACTCTTTTTTCGAGCATAAGGTGTTGGGGTAATTGAGATAGGCATTGACTGTCTGACATGTAAGTTACTTAATATTTAGGAACTCCTTTTTAATTCAACAGTTACTTTTTATAGGAGTTTAATAACTTTTTGTTTATTAATTTTTGTATTTATGAATGAAAGAGAAATGTGAGATGAGTATGGAAAGGCAGGCATGTGAGTTCTGAAAGTTGATGTTTGGTCCTAGTCAATAGCTGTTTACGGATATTTTGTTGTTTGGATGCTATTTGTTTTGTTTTTACTTCGTATAATTTTATTATTTGTCATTATTAGATGTTGACATTCTTTTTAATATATTGATTTTGGAATTTTGCTATTGGTAATTTGGTAATTGCTCTTCACTTTGCCGCTGGAAAATTTGTTATTCGTATTTAGGGCTTGTTTACTTCAGACGAAAACAATGATAATTGAAATCAAATGAATTGAGTTAAACTGAACTAAATTAAGTTGAAAGTCTTTATTATGAATTAATGATTTTTAATTATATAGTCCCTCCGTTTTTTTAGTTGCAACATTTCAAAATGTGCACTATTCATCTTTTAAGCTTTGATTTAATTTTATGATCAATGTATAAAGATAAATATAGCTAATATGGATCTCGTTTGATTCGTCTTGATGTGCACTTTATTAATATATATTTTTTATAATTTATACAAATATATAATTTGAGTTATAAATTGTTAAAAATATACCTCGGCAAGTGTGAAAAGTGAAATGTTGCAGCTAAAAAAGAACGGATGGAGTATATTGACTATTGATTTTTAATTACAATTATTGATTTTTGACTATAATTTTTATGGATTAACTATGACTATTGATTATTTTGATATGAAACCACTAATAATTATTAAACAAAAATTATTTTCGTTATTGCTAGTTTATATTTTATAACATAAAAATCAATTTCATATATTTGTGATTGTGAATGGTAATCGTGGTATAATAATATTATTGTAAATGATATTTCACTGATATTTTGTTTCATTTGCTAAATGGTAGATTCATAATATGTTTTTTCGTGAAAATTATAAACTATATATATGTGAAACAAAACAATATGATTATTAATGTTTCAAAAATATATAATGAACACACTAATAATACGGAGTATGATGAACAAAATAAAGTTAAGTACAAAATAACACTAATATAAATAATACACATCAATAATATTATGAAAAAATATACTATGAAGTATGAAAAAAAAATTAATTATGACCAAAATTATATATATATGAAGAAATAAAATTAAGAACAAATTAATTAGCTAAATAAAATAAGAGCTGACTGAACTAAATTGATTGGAGCTGAACTGAACTAGATTGAGCTGAGCTGAACTTAAATGAACTGATTTTAAGTTGAAGTAAACAGAATTTTAGACAATAGACTATACTAACTATAGCAAAATATGTCAATTTGATCTGGATTGAGTGATAATAATATCGTAATAATAATAACACTAATAGTAATAATTCGAAGATTTTGACTCAGAATATTAATATACTAGTCCTTTGGTTATTTTTCTTTGCACTAGAAATTTAAGGTTTAAATTTAGTGTCCTACTATGCTCAATATGTTTAACATAGAGATAGGGATTCAAATTAAACACTAGTTTTTGTCCCGAGTGATGCTCCGGATATATAAATTTCAAATTTGATGTTTCTTTTTTTTATTAAAATTACAAACTAAGTTTGTACAATTGACAAACATAAACTTTATTCATTTATGTATGATTATTAAATCGCGTATGTGTAAGTAAAAACATAGCTTAATTCTTATTTAGCCACCACCTAGTCATTAAATTAATTCTTCTTGAATTAATTTGATAATAAAATAAGAGAATGAATACTTATTGAATATAAGAGAAGAAATTAATGCACATAAGTTTTATTTCATATTGAATGTTAACAAAATCTCTTATAGCTTAGTGGTTTGAAGTGTAATATACAAAAGAGAGGAATAGGGTTCCAGCCACAATCTAGTTATCTTTTTCAATGTAAAGTGTTTCAACGTTTGCTAAGATTTAGCATGTCATCACACATGTGGCTTTATGTTCTAGACTTCGAGAAATGACACATGGCGGCATAATAATACTTCGCTTGACGTTTTAATATATAGTATTGATTTGAATAGCAATGATATTACAGGATATAAAAATATTATGCTATAAGTTTAGCTCTTTCTGTTGTAATAAAGTTAGTAGGAAAGAAGTGGAAATAGCTCCTGGCTAAATTGTCTTAATTTCACTATTTTATAAAAAAAAAAAAGACAAAAGCATCTGGCTTGTGTGAATGGGAGTTTGAGAATTAGAGGATGAGATTAGGAATGACGGAATGGATAGAATTAGAAATTTGACTAAGGGCATGTTCACTTCAGTTTAAAATTAGTTCAGTTCAGCTCAGCTCATTTTAGTTTAGTTCAGCTCAGCTCTTCTTTTATTTTGCTACACATTAATCCTTCACAAAAACTTTCAGTTCAATTCAGCTGCAATCAGTTCAGCTGTTTTCAGCTGAAGTAAACAGGCCCTAATAGGAGTGTGCAAGATTTTACGGTTCCGAATTTCCGGTCCGAAATATTCCGATTCCGTTCCGAAAAATCGGAATTCCGATTAAGATTTTTGAAAACCGGAAAAACCGGATCGGATATCCGGTTTTTTGAACCGGAAACCGGATCGGGTACGGAATGGATTTTTAAAAAATCGGATTCCGGATTTTTAAGGAAAACAAAATCCGGAATTCCGGTTTTCCGAATTTTTCCGGATTTCCGATCCGGTTTTTAAGGGTATATGTGTAAATTTTAGAGAAAATTCTAGTATATAATTCGGAACCGGATATCCGGATTTCCGATCCGTTTTTTCCGGATATCCGAATTTTCGGAATTCCGGTTTTTCCGGAACGGATATGGAATCAATTTTGTTGGTTCCGAAAATCCGGATATCCGAATTTCCGGATCGGAAAATTTCCGATTTCCGGTTTTGCACACCCCTAGGCCCTAATTAGATTAGTTTCCATTCATGTAGATAACAAGGAGAAACAAGGGTAAGACGGTATGAGCGTTAATTTGGGAACATGAGCCGAAACAAGCACCGAAAATTTCATCCCATTAAATGAGTTGCTATTTTTGTATGGTAATTCAATTTTAGTCAATTTTTTAGTTTTAATTTTATTTCAACTCATACTCAAACACAATTATACATNTAGGGGTGTGCAAGATTTTACGGTTCCGAATTTCCGGTCCGAAATATTCCGATTCCGTTCCGAAAAATCGGAATTCCGATTAAGATTTTTGAAAACCGGAAAAACCGGATCGGATATCCGGTTTTTTGAACCGGAAACCGGATCGGGTACGGAATGGATTTTTAAAAAATCGGATTCCGGATTTTTAAGGAAAACAAAATCCGGAATTCCGGTTTTCCGAATTTTTCCGGATTTCCGATCCGGTTTTTAAGGGTATATGTGTAAATTTTAGAGAAAATTCTAGTATATAATTCGGAACCGGATATCCGGATTTCCGATCCGTTTTTTCCGGATATCCGAATTTTCGGAATTCCGGTTTTTCCGGAACGGATATGGAATCAATTTTGTTGGTTCCGAAAATCCGGATATCCGAATTTCCGGATCGGAAAATTTCCGATTTCCGGTTTTGCACACCCCTAGGCCCTAATTAGATTAGTTTCCATTCATGTAGATAACAAGGAGAAACAAGGGTAAGACGGTATGAGCGTTAATTTGGGAACATGAGCCGAAACAAGCACCGAAAATTTCATCCCATTAAATGAGTTGCTATTTTTGTATGGTAATTCAATTTTAGTCAATTTTTTAGTTTTAATTTTATTTCAACTCATACTCAAACACAATTATACATTTTAGGTGACTTAAATATTTAACATGAGAGTGAGGGGTAGCTCAAGTGATTAAAGCTTCCCTCCCGATTGCAGGAGATCGATCTTGGGATCGATTCTCACCCCGCCCTTGTGGCTCCCTAGCACCAAAAAAAAAAAGTATTATTTAACATCTACTCATTAAAGGTAAATGAAACGAATCACCAAATATTGCCTAATTAGATTAGTTGCCCCATATAATGAGCTGTAGGGGTGTCAATTCGGGAACAATTCAGTTCAGGTTTGGACCATTTTTGTTAGATTAACTTTAATTCAATTTAAAACGGATTAAGTAAAAGTAACTTAAAAGGATGTCCTGGTCTATTTCTATCATGGTCGGGTTATTTCGAATAATTCTTGTAGGGACTTTAATTTTGTTTTTTTGAATGAAAGTTGAAATTCATGTGATAAATGTCCTAATGATGAACTTTTAAGATATATTTTAGGTTGAATACTATGTCATAATACTTTATATTAATCATGTTTCCAATTGATTTTGGTGTAGTTGACACATTCAAATAATTATTTAATTATTATATTTGAAAGCCTCTATATTTAAGTTTATATTGATTCCAATACACAATATAATGTATCACGCAATGACTTTTATAAGAAAATTATCAATTTACAAACTATTACCAGATATAATAAATACTTATTTTTACATAAGATTGAGTTTTGGGTCAATTCAATTCATTTTAGGTTTGGTTAGGTCAAATGATTAAACATGTTGCCTAATATCCAGTTCAATTTAGTTTGGTATGTCCTTTTTTAAGATTTTGTACAAGTTTATTTCAATTTAAGTCATTTTCTATTCAATCCATTAATTTATCGGTTAATAACAGTTTCAATCACTTTCAAATTATTTCAAGTGACAGTTTGCTTTTAGTTCAAATTATTTTAATTTCGATCAATAACAATTCAGCTAACCTAACGAGTTGTGAACTCAAACTAACGCCCCTAATGAGTTGGACGCATAGTCGTATGTTGAGGACTAAGAGAAACAATGGCCAAGAGTCCAAACAATTAAAATAGAATTTCCACATATAATAAGTGCTAGAGTACAATAGATCACATGTAAAATTCGAAAATTAAGGAGTGATACATTAATATCATGCAACACCACAATCTATGGAAAAAGGTAAAAGACTACACCCTTTATTGTTATTCCTATTTTAGTATTTGAACATGTGCCCCAGCAAGTACTAGACGTAGCCTGTTGGGTACTTTTGTGTTAAGGGTTTAATTAATCGTTATCCATTACCTATTTAATTAATTATTCTCCATTACCTATATATTACTATACCATTTTTTTCGAAAATTATGGTACCACTTATATATTCTGTAATTTTTATATTATCTCCGTCACGAATTAATTACAATAATTCATAATTTTATATTTCATAATCAATTATTTTTGTTGCAACTAATTCGTGGCGTAGATAGTATTTTAGAAAGGAATAAGCTTTGATATTCTGTAGTCCTAAATTTACCGGTGATGGAATTAAAATTTTCAATTTATTTATTTTCACAAAAGTCTTTGTGAGCAACACTCTGTTCTAGGAATAATTTTGTATATAGTCTAGAAACATGTTAAAAATAAAAAATTTGGTTTTGAAATGAAATTTTAGTTTTTTTGTTTATTATATATGTTGGAAAAATAAGTGTATTTCAAATCCTACATGGAATGAATAGCAAAAAGATGAGTTATTTATATAGTGGTGTTCAATATATACTAGTACAAGGCCATTTGAGAAGAAGCCCAAAAACAAAGCTGTGTGGGCCTAGCCCAAAGCAGACAATATTATACTAGCCCTAACAAGTGGTATTAGAGCAGGGCAATTTGATCCAGGACAGGTAGCCGGTCGTCGTGGTATGTGGGGTTGTCCTTGTTTGTCCTCGAAGTTGGGGATCTGGTGTGCCATTTAACGTATTAAATGTCCCCATGTGTGTGTTCTCAATCATATTAAACTAATTGACAAAGGAAGAGGAAAGAAATTTTCAGCCTCAAAAATCGTGCCCCTTTATATAGCCTTTAAGGCCTGTTTACTTCAGCTGAATTGAATTGAAAGTTTTTATATTGGATTAACGATTTTTAATTATGAATTATTGATTATTTATTTTTAACTATTGATTTTTAATTATGATTATTGATTTTTTTTACTATGTATTTTATGGATTGACTACGCATTATTAATGATTTTTAACTATAAAGTAATGACATAGTAATAATTTTGATATTAATCTACTAATAATTTTTAAACAAAAAAAAACGTTATTGCTAGTTTATATTTTATGAAATAAAAACCGGTAATACATTTTCATTAGGTGTGTGCAAATGCGGGTTTTTACTACCTGAGACCTACTTGGAAAATTCGGGCACTCGAAATAAGCGGATCGGGTAAGCGAGTACCCACGATTTCATTTTCCTATTGTTTTTTCAAGTATAGTTGGACAATTTAATATTTATGTTCCTATTTTAAATTACAAACTTTTTCTTTTTTTACAAGGGTGAAAGCAAAATGAACATAGAAAAAACATAAAATACATAGTACATCATTTCATAATAAAGAGGCAACATAGTGCATCACCAAGACATGAAAAATAGTAAATTAGTAAAATGAAAGAAAAGCAAAAATATTAAAAAAAAAGAGAGAGAGAGAGAGAGGAAAGGAAAAAAAATAGGAAAATCAAAGGTAAATAAAAAATGGAGAGTAAGAATTACAACAAAGTTAAACCAAAAAAATTAGAAAAACAAAGCTAAACCAAATAACACGAGTGAGAGGGAAAGAAAAACAATAAGACTGTGATAGTAAGGGCCTGTTTACTTCAACTCAAAATAGCTAAACTGAACTGAACAGATTTTTTTTATGAAGGATTAATGAATAGCAAAATAAGAGAAGAGCTGAACTGAACTTATTTTAAGCAGAAGTAAACATGCCCTAAGAGTGAGAGAGAAAGGTAGTGATTTGTGCTATAAAAAAAAAAGGCCCAATCTAAACTAAAAAAAAAAATTAGGAAAACTGAAAATATAAAAATTAAACTGGGTATCGGGTACCCGGAACAATAAAATTCGATATCCATACCCGGCCCGAAAACTTTCGGGTAAAATTCGCTGTTTTTAATGATCGGGCACTGCGGGTATCAGATCGGGTATTCTTGCACACCCCTAATTTTCATAGTTTTTGTGAATGGTAATCCACTTATGTGGTATAATAATATTTTTGTAAACAACAACAATAACAACAACAACAGCAACAACAGCAACAACAGCAACAACAACAACAACAACAACAACAACAACAACAACAACAACAACAACAACAACAACAACAACAACAACAACAACAGCAACAACAACAACAATAATAATAATAATAATAATAACAACAACAACAACAACAACAACAACTTCAACAACAATAGTAATAATAATATGAACAAATAATATTAAGAACAAATAATATTAAGAACAAATAATATTAGGAACAAATTAATTAGGAAAAATAATAATTAAAAAAAATAAAAGAGTTGAGTTGAGCTGAACTGAATCGAACGGAGCTGAATTGAACATAACTGTATTTTACTGAACGGAGTTGAACTGAATTGAACTGAACGGAGCTGAAATGAACTGAACGAGCTGAATTGAACTGAACTAAGCTGAGATGAGCTGAACTAAACTAATTTTAAGCTTAAGTAAACAGGCCCTTAGTTTTTTTAAAAAAAAATTTCGCACATAAGTCGGTTGCCCAGCAAAATCCCACTTTCCTAAAGACTGTGCGGACGTGCCTGCATTTCCTGACAGAAGCTCATAGAACTTTAGGATCAATTTAAAATCTCTATAACTTTTGATACAGGACATGCCACGGGGCGTGTGACCTATCATTGGATAGCTCTTTATGTCTACTTTCTAATGAAGAATCAAATCAATCCAAATTAAAGATTGTGAGATATGATCAAAATAGTGGACATTGGTCAAAATCTTTACTTCTAAACTTCTTTATTCTTCGCCTTTACTTCTCCTTTTCATCCAACTTGTCGCGTAAGACGTCAAACTTGTTCCAATGAGCTATTAAATGTTTCTAATTATTCTCCAAATGCTAATGAGTTCTCTTGTCCTTTCAAATGTCATCATAAAGGTAGCGGAAATCAGTCGAAAATCAATTGTTTTCTACAAAACTTTGCAAAACCACACCAACCACTAAAACAACACTATTAGCATCAAAGTTGGACCAAATGAGTCCGGTTAGTTTATAATCAACAGTAAATTAGGAAACAAAATAACATGAATATTAGACACATCACAGGCGATGATAAAAATTGATATAGAATGTAGTCAACTCATGTTATAGCATAGCCTCAATTTCCCCATGCGGCGCTAAAAGCAGTGGCGGAGCCACGTTGGTGCACAGTGGTGCACGGGACCAACCATAGCTAGAAAATTATACTACATATATTTTATCTGCTATAAAAAAAACACATGTGAATTGATGGAGTAGTGGTAGATGTTGGAANATAGTTAGAAAATTATACTACATATATTTTATCTGCTATAAAAGAAACATATGTGAACTGATGGAGTAGTGGGAGATATTGGAAGATAAAAGCACTTCAACTTGGGTAAAGGTCTTAAGATCAATTCCCCATAGAAACATTCATGTGTGTTTTATTTTTTTTATTTCTCTTTTCTTTTTCTTTTTTTTTCTTAATTTTTAAAACCTCAACCTTTTATGTAGTTGATTTAGTAGTGTTCACAACTACTTTGTATACAGTATGATTTTACTGAGTAAAATTTTTTGCCTTCTTTTTTTGCTTTTTTTTTATTCAAAACTATTCACCCACTTTATACTTAATTAATAACATTTCACTCCATAATACACATGATTAAATTAAAGTTTTTTTTTTTTTCTGTTTTTTCTAAGGTTTATCTTTGATGGATTGGTCCAACCACATCGCACAAGGCCCCAACATACATACGACCCAAGTTTAGAATTTTTTTAATATTATAGCCTATAAAATATAATAACATCTAAGGGCCTAATTTGTTTTTTTAAGAACAGAGCCCCTAACATTTTTGCCACGGCACTCCAACCTAGTTGGTTCAGTCCTTCAGCAGAAGCTTAGGTTGTATTTTGTGCTTGTAATCAATAAACTTTTCTTACTTCAATTCTCAAAAAAATATATATATAGGAAATAGTTGTTGTATTATTAATTTGCTCATTTAAATTTAATAATTTCAAATTTTTTTAAGTACTATTTGATTTTATTATAGATTTTTGTATCCTATTTGTTTTTGTAATATAATTTTTAATTTTTAAAATCAATTATCAATGCAACTATACTCGAAAAAAATTGTACCGATTAAGAATTGATAATAACCCACCATATCGGAAATGGTGGCTCCGCCACTGGCTAAAAGAACCCCTTCTGTGTCTAGTTACGAGCAGAGGCTATTGCTAATACCTATAGTAAATTCAGCTTTAGCTTTGCCCAATAAGTGATACTAAAAGTCATTCTCAGGCGACACTATAAGGTTTTTTTTTTTTTTTTAAAAAAAAAAAAATTTGGAGTAGTGATGGTAACATCCATGGATGGACAAAGCCAAAATCTATAATTAGTGGTGTCTAATTGTCTATTAGATATATGTAACTACGCATCGGAGCATGCAAAGGTTGTGAGACTAAATGCACAATATAAGCAAGATATCATAGTCAAGAACCGCAAAGCCCCTATCATAGTCTACACATATGTAAAGTTGCACTTTTGAATTTGAATAATAAAAAACTAAAAAACTTGATATGTAAATATATATATATATATATATATAAAAAGAATATTTTGCTTCAAAGTTGATATTAAGCTTAAAGAATTGCATATTAAGTTTTAAAGTTGAATACCGAAGTGTTGAATAGGTTAATCGTTAGTTGGAAAATAATTTTTTCTTTTCAAATATTAATACTCACTCCGTTCCACATTGACTTGTGCAAACATTGTTCATTACGTAATCCAATGCACATTTTGTATCACTAATATCTAGATTTGTATGTTTGCAAAAATTATACCAATTAAATATTAATGATGCATACATCAAGACGAATTAAACAATACCCCAAATGACTATATTTATACTTACATTGATAGATATAATGAAAATTCAAATAACATGTGAATAGTGTCAAACACTCTAAATGCACAAGTTAATGTGGTACGGATGGAGTATAAAACTAATAAAAACTTAATTTTTAGAATGTTAAACAATAAACCATGCGTGTATTGCTATTAAATATTGATCCCTAAACACTGAATATTATTGCTCATTTGAAACTGACTCTTACAATTAAAAATTGAAACCTAATCTAATATTATGCATATAAATTGACTTTTTGTTTAGAGTTTTTAGAGCTTCATATGATTATATGAATAACACTTAAAAAGTTAAAAATATATATAATCATCTCTTATTATACTACCCGTTTGTTGAATATTGAAAATTGAACATCGTAATTCAATACTCAATAGCAAAGTGCGTGTATTCGCGGCCAAACTTGTACACAAAGAGTACAACATAATTTGTGGGCTTCGAAGTCCTATTGGGCTAGAGCCTTATTCTGCACCTAGTAAGTCTAAGTTGGATATGATGTGTTTTCTGCTCCAACATGGGCCAGTTGTCTTTTATAGAATAATGGATGTTTAGGATACTAAGCCAAGAAATCATATTTTTGATTGGTTTTTTTGTGAATATATATTTAGCCTAACATAAATTAAAATGTTTGACAAATTTTTTAGACCTTGATTAGACTACAAAATTGTTGGAAGTTGTTGAAGTGAAACGCACATAATGGTCGGATAATATAAAAAAGAAAGTTTCACATTGATAAAATTCCAAAATATCCCATCATTTATTTTGTAGTTGAGTACTACTACTTGTTTGAGAAGTTGGAGGTGAGCTTTGGAGCTCAAATTTTATATCTTTTAGGGCATGTACAATGGCAAGCAAATTGTCAAATTAGCTTACATTGCCACATAACAATTCCACTATGCTTTATTTTTAGCTACTTTGCATCCCAATGGTTAGCTAATTATTAAACTAGCTTGCCATTAAAACATGCTCCACTTTCCATTAAAACATTGGTATTACCTATACTTACTTGTGGGAACTACACTAATATTTAATGCTATTGCTTAGTTTTCTTCCCAAGCCAAGCTAATTTGCTAGGTCAAGCTAATTGTTCAATTTTGTTCCAATGGTTAAGCAAATATCTAGGGACTTTTGGAATTTGCAATCTAATCCCTAACTACAACCATTGCACATGCCCTTAAACCCATTTTCTTTTTAACGGTTCATTGTTATTGGAATATAGTAAATGCCATCAATTAAGCAATTACGCTTATTGTTGACTCATGAATTGAGAGTAAAGTTTTGATGATGACTAACACAAACAAGCTTAACTAATATATACTTTGAGTTCCTATGAGATTTCACAGGTTCAAAGTGTAAGGAACTTGGAGCAATATTGAAGGAACGTAACAAGCTAAACAACCAAGTTCATGGAGAAGTTCCTAGGCAGAATATTGCAAAGGAACACAGAAGAAAGAAAAGAAGTTCCTTAGTAACACAGTTATGTAGGAACAAGCTGCGAGAATAGATCTGTTCCTACAGGAACAGGCGAACAAAGTCAAGACATCCACATGAAGTGTCTTGGTAAAGAGAAGAGAATTTCCAAGAAGATTATAAGCATAATCTTCTAGGAACTTAGTAATTACATTGGAGACTCAAATCAGATTGGAACATCAAACCTAAAAGCAAGTTACGAATCTATCCTACGAAGTGGTCTAGGTTAATTTATTGGGCTGATTTTGCTGAAGAATAAAAACGGCATCTAGGGTTTTTAACAAGTCAAGAAAAGTTGTTAAGCGTCCTAGATTGTAGGAATAAAGTCATGGGTTCATGGGCAAGAATAAAGCGGTTAAATTAGTCAAGTCAAAAGACCTATTTTCGTGGTCTACATACTTGGGATAGTGGAAGAAATCGTGGAGTAGTGGACGAGCAGAGAACGTGGTTGAAGACTGAAGATTACAAGCCAGAACCATTCTATAAATACTCCAAGAAATTCAGAAGAAGAAGCGAAGAAGAACATCAGAGAACACATTGAGTATTTAACGAGTACATGTTTTGATGTTGTTGTTCCAGTCCAGTTTAAAAGGTCTTTTCAATGTATTAGAGTCAGAATTGAGTTGTAATTAGTGAGAAAAGGAGAAGTGTGAGAACTAGAGAAGAGTGGAGAAAAAGAGAAAGAGAAGCGAGAGATAAAGAGTGAGAATTGAGAATCAAGTTCCTACAGGAACTGACGAGGGAAATTAGAGAATATAGGTTGTAATAGCAGTTACAGGCCTATAATAGAAGTGGAGTTTTCTTCCTTAGGGCCAAGGAAGTTTTTCTCATAAATATATCACTCGTACTCTTTAATTCGCTCAAAATAGTTTAAATTCCGCATACAAGTTCCACACAGCAATTCACCCCCC
>PYUH01000055.1:5001774-5014190 GCA_016808085.1 Suaeda aralocaspica | reverse complement strand
CCCCCCCCCCCCCCCCCCTCTTGCAATGTTCCTATAGAAACAACACTTATCAATATGCATTGTTATGACCACTTAATTATCTTATTAAAAAGGAAGATGCAATATTCTTTTTTACTATAAAGATTATTCTTGATTGTTTCCCCTATTGTTATGGCTCCATTCCTACGATTATGCTAGCTATTAACTCATTTTTGTTTCTCTAGCATGTATAAATATATGCTTCAACAACCTCTTAGAAAAAAAAAAAGGCTCTCAATTCATGCTCCACTAATAGAGATAGAATATTCATCAAAATATTCTATTTATAGATTTACGATATTATATTTAGAAATAATATCTTATGTAAAGTAGGATATATTTATAATATCGTTAGGATAATATTTAGGAAACTATAGTCTTTGTCATTGTAACCCTATAAATATGATCAATGGAAATCACTCTAATCAAGGGAGTTTTACATAATCTAACATGGTATCACAACCTTTCTAAAATCCTAAACCTCTGTTTTTTTCTTTTCCTTTCTCCACCATGTCCAACCCCACGCCTCCTCCTCCTTCAACACCATATCACCTTGCCTTTACAGTCACAAATATCAAAGGCACTTTTCCTGTCTTTCTTGATCAGGAGGAAGGGCAATATAAATCTTGGGCCGAATACTTCAAAATTCACGTTTCCGCCTATAACGTCATCGATCACACTGACTCCTCTGTTTCTCGACCCCCCGATATCACTGATGCTGTGTGGACTTGTCTTGACGCTATCGTCAAGCAGTGGATTTATGCCACCATATCAAAAGACCTTGCCGGAACGATAATGAAACCTGGAGCTTCCGCCATGGAATTATGGACTTGTCTCGAAAATATTTTTCATGACAATAAAGAAACCTGAGTTATCTATCTCACGGAGCAATTCGCCCTCACTCGCCTAGAGAACTTCAGTAATATGTCCGACTATTGCAAACAAATCAAACTCCTTGCTGGTCAATTAGCCACCCTTGATTGCCCGCTCACCGAAAAATGGTTCTTAAGCTCGTTGCGGGTCTCACTAAAGGTGAATACGATACCGTCGCCACCATGATTCACCAATCTAAACCTTTGCCTAGCTTTTCCGATGCACGCTCTCCCCTCCTTTTGGAAGAAACCCATCGAGCTAAACAAGAAGACCCCCCTGCCGATTCTGCTCTTATTGCCAATGCGCCTAGTTCTTCTTATACCTCTCCATCTTCTGCCTCCCTATCTCACCAACAGTCCACATACAGCCGTGGGGGTGGAAATTCTGCTTCTGATAGTAAACCAAATTAAAGACACCTGCTACCTTACTCCATGCATGGTGATCAATTCACTTATTCCTTTATTTGCTTATGCGTGCCTAATGCATAGCAAGTCTTTACTCCCTTCTTTTCCATCTTCATGGCTAAGTAGTATGTGTTTGAGTCATTGAGACTTTGAGAGTGTTACTCTAATTCATTAGAACCAATTATTCCTTTCTCCTCTTAAGTTCGTCCTTAAATTAATCTCATGCAATCTACAATCAATGTTCTAGCCTCCGCATACTAAGTGAGCTATGTTTTTTTTTTTTGGTTGTGTTGGACAAGATGAACATTCATCCTTTTGCTTGTAATTTTATCATTTTGCTTGTATATTTTCACACATTCAATGTGGTCAAGCAAACCTCCCCTTTTCTTCCACCTAGCTAATTGTTTTCTTCCCTTTGCACAACAATCTTGTGTACCACAGAATAAAAGTCCAACACCAAAGGTAGCCTCATGGGCTCGTAGATGCATGAATGTGATTTCCTGCAACAATATTTTTTTTTCTAGATGCTATATTTGATCCCCTCTTCTCATATGGATCCACAACTTGGCCAATATCTACCACTGCACGCGGCCGTTCTCCTCTTCCACCTTTGGCACAACAGCGCTCTATTCTCCTCTACGTAGATTTTGGCACTTGCTCTTCATCATCATCAACACACTATTGTTGCTACTATATTTGATCGTGGGTTTCCTATATTATCCTACACAGTTCGATGCCTCCTTCAGACGTAAATTTGATCTAGCCAACGCGTCCACTTTTCTCCCGCTTCGACTGCGGGGGTGTGATAGAGATAGAATATTCATCAAAATATTCTATCCATAGGTTTATGATATTATATTTAGAAATAATATCTTATGTAAAGTAGGATATATTTATAATATCATTAGGATAATATTTAGGAAACTATATTATTTGTCATTGTAACCCTATAAATATGATCAATGGAAATCACCCTAATCAAGGGAGTTTTACACAATCTAACATCTACAAAATTACAAACACTTTATTTATCCGGTTACTCTTGAGCAATAATCTGAGTTCCAGTCACAATTTGTAAGTGCACATAAATTCCGGCGCCGTGCAAATCCTGTAGGGCGACCGCTGATTGTTTGACTACTGCACTAAGTTATCGAAGAATCGCCGATTAGGACAGTGGTCCACCACGACGCAACAATTATCTATTTTACTATTTATGATTTCACGCTCTAACACATAAGTTGTATCAATTTTACCTACTACTTATAACAAAATCTTACAAAATTTGCCAAATTCTTTTAATAGATCGAGTTTGAACACAACAAGATCATCTCTTTCCAAATACAGGTTATCAATATTAAGGGTCAAAGCGCACTTAACCCCTCCTCAAAGGGCTAAATGCATGCTTTTGGAAACTTGTGTGTGTGTGGGTTAGTATTACCTTCTGAAATTGCTAGGCTAGCTCACCAGAGTGAATAAGTAATGCAATGTGCCATGACTTTGTTCAATTCGCCTTACTTCCACTAATTTCAATAGAAATAAGAGTATATAAACTATGAACAAATAGGTTAAATTAAGGGTTTGTAAGGGTAACCTAAGTACACTTTAAGAGTCTTTTCCATTGAACTAATTCTTGCTTATTAGAACGAACTTTTAATTTTTAAACTAAAGTTACTAGTGCTTTTGTAAAATTTGCACATAGATACATACTGATTAATGCATAATAAAGAACGCATTTTTAATCAAAAGTGTGGTTTGAAAAACCCACAAGAACAAATAAGGCATACTGTTTGAGATGAAGGGAGAATTTGTTTTGTGCACAACATTCATCTACCACCATTAAGGCATTAATTTATACATATAGCTTTTGAGATAATCTATACGAATATACCACCATTAGGTTGAGATGGGATCCCATATATGTTTCTATATTTTTGTAAGGGTATAATTAAGGTTGAAGAGAGTTAAAAAAAGCACCCAAAAAAACTAATAATGTAACAAATAGGGTAGTAGAAATATGTAAAAACATTTTTAGCATGATTAAAAAAAATTTACTAG
Organism: Suaeda aralocaspica; assembly: GCA_016808085.1. Classification (NCBI taxonomy): domain Eukaryota; kingdom Viridiplantae; phylum Streptophyta; class Magnoliopsida; order Caryophyllales; family Amaranthaceae; genus Suaeda; species Suaeda aralocaspica. The sequence goes on along the minus strand of PYUH01000055.1, from coordinate 5,010,840 downwards.
TATATACTACATATACAAGTATATTGTACGGTTTTCAAGGTTATAAATCTAGTACAAATTATTATAAGCTATATGTATTTTTTGTGAAGCCATAAAAAGTTGTGTTCTATTTGTAGGTTAAGATAAAGATTGGATAAGAAATGAAACAAGTTGGAATGGATTGGATTGAAATAGATTGGGTTAATGGATTAGATTGAATTGTGCTAGTGGGATTAGGTGGGATTAGATTGTATTAGAATTTAGAATGAACTAGATTCGATTGGATTGAAGCTTACTGAAATAAAAATGAAACATATTGAAAAATTCTCTTGGAGAGAACAAATCTTAGTCATAAGCTAAGGTTCCAAATAATTCGAAGATTTAAGTCATTTATTTTACTTTATGTTTATGAAGGGAAAATAACTTCCATTTGAAAGTCATACCGCATATACAATAAGCATTGTGAAAAAAAGTAAATTATAATCTAAATTAATTAAGAAAAGTTCTTTTTTAAAGTAACTATCGTGATGAAAAATTAAATTTGACGATGAAGCGCATTTCCCGGCTGTTCGTTGAATTATGAAGCCTTTTACAAGCAAGTCTATCTTTTTGACATAATTTTGGGAAGAAAATTTGTTACTTGATCAGATAAATCATCACATCCTCAATTCCAACGATAAATTGTTCAACTAACAAACCATAAATTTAGTCTTTCAAGTAAAACTCTAATAACAAAATTGAATCCTCTATAAGGGAAGAAGAGAAAAACAAACTCCAAATTCTAACAAAAAAAATAATAATTCCAAAAATTGGGAAGGAATCTCTCATAAACAGAGAGCATGGATGATTATTAACGATTAAAAAATTAAGAAAATAAAGAAAGCATTGGAGCTTAGGGCATGTTTACTTCAGTTTGAAATCAGTTCAGTTCAATTCAGCTCCATTCAGTTCAGCTCTTCTTTTATTTTGCTAATCATTAATCCTTCATAAAAAACTGTCAGTTCAATTCAATTAAGTTGTTTTCAGTTGAAGTAAACAAGCCCTTACTATCATCATAGAGATAAGATGATAATAGTTATCTCTTGCGGTCACTAGTAGGGGTGTGCATAAATCGGTCCGGACAGAAATTTGGACCAGTCCAAGGAAATCGGAGATTCCGATCTACCCATCCTACCAGAATCTGATCCGGCCTTGCACCGGTGCATACCCTTAGTAACTAGAGGTTTTAAATTTTTGGTTTTTAGAAAGAGGGAGAGGATGAAGTCATTTATTTTGGTGTTTATGACAAACCCATTAATCAACCAAATAAAACACAAAAGACTGTCAATCAAACACCCACACAATAAAATAGTATGAACTACTGGCTTTAGATGATACCCAAAAGATTTACTTCTTAATTATGTACCTGCCTTAAGATTAGATCATACTACCCCAAATCATATTGAAAGTCACCCTTATAACCAAAATAAGATATTATATTAACCTCTTAAAAAACTACATTTAAATTTACAATAATGTCCCTAATATTTGGGATGATATTATGATATCATTAGATTTGGGTTGATTATATTAGCTCACTTCAAAGGGTAATTTTGTAATAACAACTTTTGTTGGAAAATGAGCAATCACATGTCAAGAAATTAAGGCTCATGTGATCACATGGTTAAGGATACTCCCATGTTATTAAATTTTGGAAGTAAGAGGAGTCAAACTCAAAGCCTTATAACTCTTTGACTAATTAGTCCTTGCTTAATTATTATGTGGTTTAGAATAATCTTAGGGACAAAAAAAAAAAAAAAAAAAAATTAACTAAGATTTAAATAGAAAAGAGGTCCCTCATCTATCACCTGGTCCCCTTGTCCTTTAATGAAATCTAGTTAAGAATTAAGTACATTTTGCAGTCTTTCATTTTCATTAGTTTCTCTAGTTGCTTTTTGGACGTACAACAATCGACTCCTCTTTGACAAGATAAGCTTATATAGTTCTTATAAAATGATTTAGTTCCATGCTAACGTTGGTGATTGTCGATCCATTATTATAATCTTTAGGCCAGGCCAAATAGTATCAAATTGTTATATTTTATATGTGAGTATGTGATTGAACCTTTAATGTACTTATTTTCATGTTTTGCTACATTAATTAATCTCCTAATCTCCTAGCTATACAATTCACCATTAATGTAGATAAAAAAATTAAATTAAGTTGTAGATTGATGATTTAAAAAAAAAAAAATTTATTGCCACATTGTAGGAAAAAAAAAATTAATATGTAGACTGAAGGCCGAGCTACCTTTCGGGGTCGACCCCACTTGTATGTAGGGGTGTCAATTCGGGTTGGCGGTGCAGGTTTGAGCTGACTCAATCGGGTTCGGGGATATTCAATTTAGGTTAGTGTCGGTTGTTTTGTTCCATTGGTTAAATCCAATTCAGTTCATGTTATTTCGGGAACGGGCTAAAACAATTTGTTCCTAATTCGAGAACAGTTCAATCCAAGCTCGGTCCATTTTTGTCAAATCCACTTCAATTCAATCAAAAACGGGTCGGGAAAAGCCAACTTAGCGAGATGTCACGGTCTTTTTCGGGTTATCAACGGGTTATTCCAAATTCTTGTCAGGAGTCAAAACTTTCGTCTATTTGAAAAAAAGTTAAAAATTGTGTGATGATATTTGTTATCAATTTGATTAAACTTGTTCATAATATAGTCCATGATATCCTAGCATTTGCAGAGAAATGTGTCTAATATTAGTTGGGAATTGTGCTTGTTTAAATATATAATCATATTTATTAAAATTATATTAGCAATATTATATACATATTAATTAATTAATTTCTTGTTGTGCTATTGTGTAACTTCTATTTTGCGAATCTGTGATAAGATAATAACTTTATCAACTATTCGAGTAAATCAATTCAGGGATTGTGAAAAAAAATCATAAATGGATGCAAGGTGCAATATAATAACAAATTATAGTTAAAAATGTAACAACTTAGTGTTACAGTGTATTAATGTAAACTTAAAACATTATATCATATTCTGATCTGTATATTCATATGTATATATTACTACGACATATATGGAGTTAGTAGTCAATTATACTACTCTGAATAACANTTAGGGAAAAAAAAAAAAAAAAAAAAAAAATTAACTAAGATTTAAATAGAAAAGAGGTCCCTCATCTATCACCTGGTCCCCTTGTCCTTTAATGAAATCTAGTTAAGAATTAAGTACATTTTGCAGTCTTTCATTTTCATTAGTTTCTCTAGTTGCTTTTTGGACGTACAACAATCGACTCCTCTTTGACAAGATAAGCTTATATAGTTCTTATAAAATGATTTAGTTCCATGCTAACGTTGGTGATTGTCGATCCATTATTATAATCTTTAGGCCAGGCCAAATAGTATCAAATTGTTATATTTTATATGTGAGTATGTGATTGAACCTTTAATGTACTTATTTTCATGTTTTGCTACATTAATTAATCTCCTAATCTCCTAGCTATACAATTCACCATTAATGTAGATAAAAAAATTAAATTAAGTTGTAGATTGATGATTTAAAAAAAAAAAAATTTATTGCCACATTGTAGGAAAAAAAAAATTAATATGTAGACTGAAGGCCGAGCTACCTTTCGGGGTCGACCCCACTTGTATGTAGGGGTGTCAATTCGGGTTGGCGGTGCAGGTTTGAGCTGACTCAATCGGGTTCGGGGATATTCAATTTAGGTTAGTGTCGGTTGTTTTGTTCCATTGGTTAAATCCAATTCAGTTCATGTTATTTCGGGAACGGGCTAAAACAATTTGTTCCTAATTCGAGAACAGTTCAATCCAAGCTCGGTCCATTTTTGTCAAATCCACTTCAATTCAATCAAAAACGGGTCGGGAAAAGCCAACTTAGCGAGATGTCACGGTCTTTTTCGGGTTATCAACGGGTTATTCCAAATTCTTGTCAGGAGTCAAAACTTTCGTCTATTTGAAAAAAAGTTAAAAATTGTGTGATGATATTTGTTATCAATTTGATTAAACTTGTTCATAATATAGTCCATGATATCCTAGCATTTGCAGAGAAATGTGTCTAATATTAGTTGGGAATTGTGCTTGTTTAAATATATAATCATATTTATTAAAATTATATTAGCAATATTATATACATATTAATTAATTAATTTCTTGTTGTGCTATTGTGTAACTTCTATTTTGCGAATCTGTGATAAGATAATAACTTTATCAACTATTCGAGTAAATCAATTCAGGGATTGTGAAAAAAAATCATAAATGGATGCAAGGTGCAATATAATAACAAATTATAGTTAAAAATGTAACAACTTAGTGTTACAGTGTATTAATGTAAACTTAAAACATTATATCATATTCTGATCTGTATATTCATATGTATATATTACTACGACATATATGGAGTTAGTAGTCAATTATACTACTCTGAATAACATTATTATCGATTTACAAGTGTGTGCAAAGCCGGATACCGGAATTTTTCCGGTTCGGAAAACCGGATATCCGGTTTTTTGGAATAGAAAAATCTTATTCCGTATCCATTCCGGAAAAACCGGAATTTTGGATATCCGAAAAATTCGGATCGGAAAATCGGATCCGGATTTTTTAATCAAAACTCTTCTAGGTACATCCAAATTTACGGATCAGAAAATCGATTTTACGGTTTTTGTTTTCCTTAAAAACTCGGAATCCGAATTTTCTAAATTTCATTCCGATTCCGGTCCGATTTTTCCAAATCTAAAAAAATGGAACCGGATTTTCGGAACGTAAATTCGGAATACTGGATCGAAAATTCGGAATCGGAATTTTTTGCACACCCCTATTGATTTACATGAGTATATTAGATCCACATAGTAATAGAAGTTTACATTATTGTAATCAAATTAGAATTTTTATAGTCATATGTTTAGTTAGTCAATACAAATTGAAACTGAAATTTAATGTTTTCTTAAATGATGATCTTTGTCCTATATAATTATACGTCATAAAGCTCAGTGTGATCATATTTGATGTCTAATCAAAACATGTTCATGTGTTAGAGTGCTACATATGTTAACTAAAGATAAACCTATAATCATCTAAAAAAATAACAAATTCAAGAGTAAATCACATATTTATAAAGTTAAATTGTATAAATTTCGTGATAATAATTAAGAGTAAATTGACGACAAAATTGGTTAAAGTTATATGTCTTTAAAATTGGCGATAATTTTAAAATTGGTCAAAGTTATCTTTTTTTATAATTGGTTTAACTTCTTTGTAAATATATATTAACTTCCTTGGTGTTGATTTAGACATAATCATCAAATTTTAAAGATAAATTATACTTCTTTGTTCATAAAATCAAGAGTCATATTTTCATATACTTTAACCAGCATTAATGTAATATTTGCCAAATATATTTATTGAATTATTTTTTTTATTAGCTAGTCATACATATCGACATTTAATATCTAACGGAATTTTCGTCGCAATCTGACCACCCAAAACAAAACTACAACTAACTGGTGGTGAGACAGCATGAGCCTACCCCACCTCTATTGACCTCCACCATTCACCTTACCCACAACGTAACCCCAGAACACCAATGACCAATAGCAGTCACTCTAAGTCCCCAACCCAACCCTTGAGCACCACTAACCCACCCACAACCAGCCCATAGCCACAACCTGACCCGCACTTCACACCCACAACCCACAAACAAACCCACCCATGACCAGACCACCACCACTAAGCTACCCTTCACATCCACAACCAGATTGACTCACCCAAGTCCAGACCACCACCCCTCACCCTTGACAGCCACAACAAGACCAATACCCCTGAGCCACCCTTCACAGCCACGACCACCAGCCTACCTCACCACTGTAAAAGAAATAGCCAAATAAAACCCACCTCACCACACACGAACCACCACACAAAAATCCACCAAAAATCGAACAACAAAATTAAAAAAAAATCCAATAAAATTAGAATTGAAAAATCAAACAAATCGAAAACATTGAACTAGGATTTTTGCTTCCATTTTTTTGACGTGATCACATTTCTGATGGAGAAATCCATAGAAAATTTTTGATGGGTCCGTCTTCGTCAGAAATTCCGTCTACTAAAAATGTCAAACTTGGGTAAATATTTCTCAAAATTCCGTCGAGAATTTGCAACGGATTTTATATCTGTTCGAATCTCAAACATTTTCAACAGAAGTTAGGGCCTGTTTACTTCAGCTTAAAATCCGTTCAATTCAGTTCAGTTCAGCCCTTCTCTTACTTTGCTATTCATTAATCCTTCGTAATAAACTTTCAGTTCAGCTCCAATCAGTTCACTTCAACTATTAAACAGGCCCTTAATATCCTTAAGAAATTGATGATTTTCTTGTAGTGGAGGAGAGAGAAAGGGGAAGTAGTATGTGGTGGTGGGTGGTGAGGGGATCCAAAAGGCGATTGTGAGAAGAAAGAAATGGCATGGTAATTAGGGGTATGTTAGTCATTTTACCAAAATTGATTTTCCAATCAGGGATTTTTTTTACTTGTTGCAACTAAATAACAACAATAAATGTTTCAAGTAAAAGATTACGGAGCTAGCTATTATTTTAACTTTACACTATTTGTATTATGGTTGAATATTTCTCGATCCCTATTTTCACAATATTGAAATTTTATAATGCATAAGCATAAATAAAGATTTTTATGATCAATTTTATGCACTGCAACGGAGTAGAACTGAAAACTAAATCAAATAAGCCAATTAATTATGAATAAAATTACATTAAAAAAATAAAATGATAGATTATAAAACATAATTTGGAGCCTTAACGTACAATTTGCTTAATCTTTTGATTGAGTTTATCCTTTGATATGATATCAATATATGAACATCATTTCGACATAAAAGTCACAAATTCAAATCTAATCCACCACTCTTCATAAAATGGAATATTCTCATGTGAGTTAACATTATAATATAATTAAACCTAATTTTTACAACTCAAACATCATCTTAGGTATTATTTGGTTGGACGTAGAATGCATGAGAATTTTTAATTCCTAGAAAGTGTAAAATCTTCTTATTGCTTGGTTGCCAAAACTTTATCGAAACAGGGTAAATGGAAATTCCGTAGGAAGTTCTATATCCTATGAAATGTAGGAAGTCATTTTCCAAGTCCCCTTTAGCAAGTCACAAATCCTACTATTATTAAGGGACCTAAATGTATCATCAACTTAATTAATATATTTTCTTTCTTCTTCTCTTCAAATTTATTGCTCCGTCTCTTAAATAAAAACAATATTGAGTAATTAATTTAACTAATGACCATGGGAAATTAATTCCAAAGAAGTTCAAACTCCTAAAATTTTCAATCAAACAATATACTATACGGGCTTGTTCATTATAAATTAATTATAGTTCAATTTACTTCAGCTCAGCTCCAATCTAGTTCAGTACAATTTAACTCCAGATCAAGCTTGTTTACATTTAGTGACAACAACTAAATTGAAGTGATTGGAGCTAATCTGAAGTGAAATAATTGGAGTTGAGCTAAGCTAAACTGAATTGAAAGTTTTTAGTATAAATTGATGGTTTTCAACTATGAATTAATAAAATTTAGTAATAATATTGATATTTATCCACAAATAATTATGAAATAAAAAATATATTTCATTATTGGTAGTTTATATTTTATGAAACATAAATCAGTAATACATGTTCATTTGTGATAGTTTTATACTTTTGTGAATGGTAATTTACTTATGTGGTATATTCATATTGTTGTAAATACTAATTCACTTTTATTTTTGTTTCATTTCATTATCAATATTATCATCAAAAATATCATTATCAATATGATTATCAATTTTATTATTGTTAGCTAAAATGATAATGTGGTATAATAAATAATATATAAACAATAAAGTACCTGCGTAATATAAATGAAACAAAAAAGAAAATAAAATAAAAATAAAAGGTTACGTACATTAAAAAATATACAATTTCAACAATTTATATTATAATAATTATTACCGTTGTTGTTATAATCTATTAAAAAGTAGGAAGTTTGACTTTAATTATTATTATTATTAATATCATTATACGTAAAGCAATGTTGTTTGGTCCAAAAATATGACCTTCAGAAAATTGGTCCAACGACAAACTAAATTGTCATAATCAATATCACATAAAACAAATGAATTAGCAAAATAAAAGAAGTGTTGAATTGAACTAATTGGAGCCGAACTAAATTAAACTGAATTGATTGGAGCAAAATAGAAAAAACTAAACTGATTGGAACAAAATAGAAAAAACTAAACTAATTGGAGCAAAATAGAAAAAACTGAATTGCAAGCCATCAGTTAGTTTAGTTTAATTCTTGTCTTCTTTTGCTAATTTTTTTGTTTTATGTGACTTAGCTAATGATATTGATAATGATCGACAATGCAGTTTAAACATGCCTTTGGACCAATCTTTTTAAATTCATCTTTTTAAATGAAGATCACTGTTTTATGCCTATTGATATTGATAATGATAATTAAAGCAAAGTTTCCTAGTTTTAATTAGATTACAATAACAATAATTATTATAATATTCATTGTTGAAATGGATATAATTTTAAATACTACCTCCGTTTCACATTATTTGTAACGATTACACATTTTTCCTCCGATCCCTACTTTATGTTATATTATTGCAAATAATATGAAACGGAGGTAACACACATTTTTATAGCTGAACTTGTAGGCAAAATAATAGTATTACAAAACGTACTAATTTTCACAATAGTACTCTACAAATTGATTACATACCCTACTGGCACAAAATATACAATACCTATTTCATATGTATATATACACTGTAACAATACTAATTACTCCGTAGATAACATGAGGTCCAACACTGCAACACCTCAAAACCCATACTGTAAACTTGTTTTGTGAGTCAAAGCTTGTATGGCTTTTTTCTTAATTAACATTTGCTTGGTTAGATTTACACAACTTATGCATATTGTTAAGTTCACACAACTACTACTCTTCAAGACAACTTCAAAATCGAGTAATTATTCAAAAAAAAAAAAAAAAAAAAAAAA
>PYUH01000055.1:4787821-5001335 GCA_016808085.1 Suaeda aralocaspica | reverse complement strand
GAATAATTACTCGATTTGGTTGTCTTGAGAGTAGTAGTAGTTGTGTGAACTTAAATATGCATAAGTTGTAAATCTACCAAGCAAATGTTAATTAAGAAACCATACAAGTTTGACTCACAAAAAAGTTTACAGATTAAAAAAAAAAAAAAAAAAAAAAAAAACGAGAGGAAATAATGAAATATATTACCTTGTGTATTGGAGATTGAAATTTGGGAATTAAGCAATAGATGTCCAATGCCCTTTGTAGAACAACCGAGTTGAATGGAAACAACTGAACGGTATAATAGCCAAGAGAAAGAGAGAAATTAGAAGTGAAATTTTTGTCAATTTTTATTTGGTTTGGAATGGAAGTGCTATATTTTATTTTTATTTTTGGACAGTATCTTTATTTCATTTTCTAAGTAGTTTATAGTCAGCCTAACTATTACTAATTTACCACGTACAATAATTTAACAAGATAAATATCAAAAGAAAAAAAAGAAAAAGAAAAAGAAACAGTTATGCCATGTTCTTTTGCATTTAAATTTTTATTTTAGTTTAGCTTTGTTTAGTTCAGCACATTTCAGTTTAGTTCATTACAGCTCATCTCTATTATAATTACTACTCCATTTCTGTCCACTTCAGTTCAGTTCAGTTCAACTCAGCTCGGCTCCTTTCAATTCAGTTCATCTCCTTTTAATTTAGTTTTGTTTTGTTTTAGTCTAAAAGAATATGGCCTCAGTAGATTTTTTTTAAAAGTCATTTTATTTTTTATAATCAGTTCAGTTCAGTTCACATTGAATCAGTCAATTTAGCTCAATTGTTTTTAGTAAATATGAACAGGTGGCCCTTCGTAATTGCAATTCCTAAGAAGTGAGTAAGTAGATTTACTTCCCATGAATTATAAACTTCCAATTCCTAGAAAGTGAGTAAGGGGATTTACTTTCTATGGATTAAGAATTTTCATAGAAATTTATTTACTATGTTAAATTATCAGCCAAATAATTTCTTAGATTTTGGACTTTTGTCATGTTTTATGCCATAACTTGTGAAAATATTGAGACTTTTAACTTGATATCCGACAAAAAAAGTCAAATTACCGAAGGTCGACCGTACACAAATAAACAATCTAATAATACATTTGCAAAACTAATCATCATACAATATATTAAAGTGTTTTGGACAATGTTAATGCGTCGCGTAATCCTCACATCTTTCACCTGCATTACTCCATGTGGCAAGCTCGTGCCAACATAGGGCCACATTTTTTTACAAGTAATTTCCAACTTCATGGAATGCCACATATGCAACAAATGATATAATTTACCCAAATATATAGTAGCAACAAGGATTGAACTCATAGACTCGCTTACATAATCCACATCAATTACTAAATCACCTAAATGTTGTTAATGTCTTATACATTATTTTTAGCATATATATATTGTTCTCAAACAGTGCTTTGACTATTTCCCTCATAAAAAACAGCGTTTGATACAACGTATGTGCGCCACGTAGGCAAGGTACTTTAACTATACCCAACCATTAATTAGCAAAGAAGGTACATATATCACACTCATATGAATAACCATCGTTAACTTGACGGACAAAAATCGAGTTAAAAATCTCAATTTTAATACTTTTAGTTTACATAAGATATTAATTCACAAGAAGTGATACATATTTTTCACAAATCTTATTATATAAGTTGAATGTGTTTGGCCTAAAATTACAGCAAACCTCAATCCCTGCATTCTTGTTAGCCCTAATATTAAATTTAAAATAAATAAATAAATAAATAAAATTGAAAAACAGTAGCTATGTATATGCAATTATATAATAAAATAAATTTGTTAATTTCTCTAATTTCTTAGAAGGACCTACTGCAATTGCCCGTTGGTGATGAAAAAAACAGATAAAATGCCATTTTCGTCAAAGTTATCAAGCTACGAATTTCAAAAATGTAATTTGGCATGGGTTCTGGTTGATTAGTTGAAATTTTTAGTTTTTTGGATTTAACCAAATTCATTAATTAGATAGGGGATTGCTAAACATCGCCTGTATTTTATACCAACTTTCCACAATTATCCTTCCCTCTTCTTTCCTCCCTCTAACACTCTCCCTTTACTTCTTTCTCTAAACCACCATCACTCTCACCAATTTAAACACCAACTCAATCAACCACATATCATCATCCATCCAACTCACAACTCAAACACATCTCATTATCCAAAAAACCAATTTCAACAAGAGGTTTAAGGAGTCATGGGGGTAAAATATGATGTATATGGGTGAGGATGTAGTAATGAAGGAAAAAAAAAAAAAAAAAAAAGAGGCGTGGGTGGTAGAGTATACTTTGTGTAGTAAACACGGATTGTAATATGACCATCTCTCACGGTTTCGATCATATCTCACAAAGTATGATTTCAGTTAACATGATTATAAATGAATTGGAAACTATACTCAAAGAGGTTCCCAACGGTAGGTCGTACACCTCGTATAATGTTTTGGAGAAAAAGTTATGGCTATTTGAAGAAGACCATGTGAAAACTTTCTGGAAAATAGACTCAAAGAGCTTTCCAACGGTAGGCCGTACACCTTGTAGAACGTTCTGGAAAAAAGTTATGGCCATTTGAAAAAGAACTTATGAAACTGCCGTGGACCAAAAGAAACCTGCGTCTAAATCAGACGCAGGTCTCAATTTTTTTTTTATTAATTTATTATTATTTTTTTAATGTAACTAACATAATTAAGATTTTTTTTTGAAGAATAAAGGACAAAGTTGGATAAATAGTTGAAAATATGGATGATAGTAAAAAAATTTCGAGCGACGTTTAGTGTTTCAGTCTTATAGAGATGCTTGCAAGTATCATCATCAATTATCATAACCATAATTTATAAGGTTCAAATTCTCTACTAATAACAGTAAATTCTTTCTGACATCTATATGGCAAACATTTCTTACTTTCTTGTTTGACAATAGCTCCGGACCTCGGGTAGGCTAGGTACAAATTGTACAAAGTACAAACCATCCTTAGCTTGTGCGTAGTACTTCATATATATATATATGCAAACAAATGACCAATGTATAGATTATCTGCTTCCCCACCCTAGAAAAAACCGAGCAATGGTAAAAATACACTCTAGTTCTAAGATAAATAAAATTTTAATTGACAAAAAGCCGATAGATTTTTAATTAATTAGGTTTTTTTATACTTTTCTGTTTTTCTTACTTGCTATATATACCCAAAAGGGAAGTTTCTATTTATTTACTATATTACCCCTTTAGTATGTGGGTCATATTGCACAATTATATTTTTATCCATCCTTGGCGTCAATTTATCCTCATCCAATCATATTTAACCTTTACCTAACATATGCAAAGTTATGGTTCCAATGCTGAAAATGACCTTTCTTGGTCCCTGTTCCAAGTTAGTGCGTAGCAAGTAAAAAAAACGAAAATGACATAAAAATGATAGAGTATAAAACCAATTTCAAGGTCTTAATCGTTACCTTAAGCTTTTGGTTGAAATAGTCCTTTAATATAGTATCAAAGCCAACGTGACACAAAGGTCACGGGTTCGAATTTCATCTACCCCTTTCTTCTAAATGGAATTATTAAGCGTGGATTTCAACCATTAACTTAAATTTTTGGTTGAAATGGTCCTACATTGACGAGTGATGCATTGGTACCGAAGACATAGATTAGATATCCCACAAATAGTATGGGGTTACATTTCTTATGTTTAGGTGGTTGAAAGATTCAATGCTTCATTCTTTTTTCTTACTTGTTTTTTATTTTATCCATTATGCCAACTCCTAGGTGAAGTTACTAGTACTCCTTTATTAGATTAGGTTAGGCCGTTAGGCCATTAGGGGGATCTTTTTAATTTTAACAGCGTTTCATTTCTACCCTTTTTTACCTACACATAATTCTTACAGCTATGTGCGGCCTATGTATGCAATATGCTAGGAATCTTAAAGATGGACAGACTGTGCCATTAGGACAATACATATATAGTCTTGTCTTATAAAAGCACACTCATAAACGAAGTATGTAATTTGTCAGCCAAATATTAATAGCCTACCGTGTCGGAAAAATCTATTATACACCTCGGTGCATATTTCCGTTTTTATATGGATAAAATACTAGGTCAATTATATAAAATAACAAGAGAAGTTAATTAGTTTTGAGATGGATCCAATATGAAGGTTATTTTACAAGACAACAAACGGATGAAATAAGAAGTCAATTTTATAAAACAATAAGAGGATATACATCTATTCTAAAACAAATAAAATATTATGCTTATCTTATTGAACAACAAGCGGATAAAATATTGACGTATTTATACAACATTTAGAGGAAATCTAACAATTTTGGAACAGATAAACATCAAGCTTGTTTTATAGAACAACCAGCTGATAAACAACAAGCTAAATTTTAATTTTGAAACTACTACCTCCGTTATACATTATTTACAACGATTAGACGTTTTTCCTCTCTTTGTTATGTCAAACCGTTGCAAATAGTGTGTAATGGAGGTAGTAATAAAACATCAAACAACAATCGGATAAAAAACTAGACAAATATTATAAAACAATAAGAGGAAATCTATCATTGTTTTATAAAAATGTCTGATTCATAACCCGGCCAAAAAGCAGGTGTATATATCTAGTTATACACCCGGGTATATAGTCCCCGGATTATAAAGTCTCTTTTTAGGGTGTATGTTATTTAACGATAACTCTCTCTTAATAGCTTTTTACTTGCTACATTAAGGTTTTTGACACTATTTATAGTGTAATTCTAACTTAATTTGGTATTTTAATTTATGCGTAAAGAAAAAATAGTCATATGAAATCTTGTTAATTTGTCTCGATGAATACTTTTTAAAAATATACTACCTCTGTTTCCAATTAATTGTAACACTTGAACATTTAATGTGAGATATAAAATATTCAAGTGTTGCTTTTGATTGAAAATGGAGGTATTTATTTTTTTATAATACCAAATTAGAGAGTATAACATTTTAATAAGTTCAAATTCATGGCCCATTCCACACACGCACACCATGCATCGCATTCCCAAGTCCAAGACCAAGGCCCAGGCCCGTGCCCGGCCCGGCTCGGCGCGCGCACGCATGTGTGTGTGAAGTGTTAAGCCCAACAACCCACCTAGCATTAAAGCTTTTAGGATATTATAAAATTATTACATATATAAACCCGAAAAACTCCTCATTTCCCTCCGATGTGGGATAGCACAGTTTTTTATAAAATCCTTCATATTCTCTCATTTATTTTCACACTTAGAATTTCCAACAATCACTCAAGATAGAGAGTTATGTCTAAGATTGATCAAGCCTCTAGATGTGAAATTGATAAATCACACCTAGTCAACACTTGCTCAAAACATGATCAAACTTGACACAAACTTAGCAAAACTTAAAGACAATTCCAAAACAATTAAACAAGTCATTTTAGACTCTTAAACTTCACTTTAAAACATGACTTCACTTCTTTCTGAAACTGAAAGCATGCCTCGTTATACTTTAAACAACTCAAAACAACACCGAAAGCTCCAAAAACTCGATACAAGAACATAGAAATAACTTGACTTTAAACCAACACTCAAACATGACTCATGCCACTTTTAGAGACCTTATAAATATAGTATGAGTCCTTGAAAATATTTTTGGAAGCTTCCATAAAAAGAAAGTGAATTTTGGAAAAACCGTTTACAAAATGAGGTTATAAAACTATTTGCTCGTAAAACCAATTTTAGAAAGAAAAAAAAAAGAAATTTATATAATTAAAAAGAGCATTAATAAGCTTTGGTCGACATAGATTGGTTTTGAAACTCTTTTGTTAAATTATTTTTGAAAACCGTTAATTTAAAACAAAACTGTTCACAATTTTAATAAAATATTTAAAAAAATCTTTTTTATAAACCAATTTTACAAACTCATATTTTATACAAGAAAAACATTAGAACAAGTGTCGTGGCCAGCTTCAAAGTTAAGTTCCCTCTAATTAATATTTTTTTGGAAAAAATCGCAAACCACAAAAACAACAATTATTTTTTAATCATAGCCTTCACAAACACTCATAAAAATTCTGGAAAATACTCATAACATCATAATAACATCATAACATCCTCAAATTTTTTATGACACGTAAAACCCGACATTTCATACAATTCCAAACAATTTTGAAAAGGGGATCATGATCGTTATAACTTCTTTCAGAATTCTTAAACATGACACTATCCTCACAACCTCACACTTTCATGCTATTCGGCTTTTGGTATAATTCACTTACCTTAATCCACTTACCTTAATCCACGAATTTTCTCCGAAACTAGAGCATCCCTTCTATGAATTCTTTGCCTTGCATTCGAAAAATATAAAACCAACATTAAAATTCCTCCAACACCTTAAAGATGTTATATAACTAATATTAGCCTTTAATAATATCGGTGCATTAGATTTACTTTAAACTTATTCTTATAAATTAATTCTCAAAAACTGTAATTAAATTGCAATTACGATTTAATTAATAGAAATTTATAATAACGATTGACAAAAACTATTTTTGAAATTCTATAAAATTTTTAAATACAGTAATACATCAAAAATAAGTTGAATTTAAGAATTAATTTTGGAAGAAAAGTACTTTTTTGTTTTGTTTTTGGCTCAATTTTTGTAAGGCTTAGAGAGGCTATGAGCATGGGTGACTGTTACCTTCTTGTAGAGAGTAGCAAGGGGTTTCAAGTGCTAGTGGTGGCAGGCGCTTAGGTGGCATGTGGTGGAGCTCGAATTGGCCTCCATGTGGTGGCTGTTACCTTCTTGTAGAGAGTAAGAAGTAGTTTTGTGAGGTACATGCATGAAGCTATTTATAGGCCATAAAAGGGCCTTAGGATTTTCCGCCACCATAAGGTAAGAAAGATAAAATGTTACCTTGGTTTTAAATATACGAAAGATAGGATTTTAGAAGATAAAATTTTATTTGAAGAATAAGTAACATATTTGGGTGGTTAAATAAATCTCCAAAATGCTGAAAATATATATGATTTGATGGTCATGAAATTTTTAGATATATACATAATATATGAAATAATTGATTAATCAAAACAATTGGGCTTGTATTGAAAATTCGAAAATATGGAAAAATGGGCCTTTAATGTCCAAAATTTATTTTATAAAAAGATTAAAAACCCATAAATATTTTGCTATTTTAGGAAGTTAAAATGTTACTCAAAACCCATAAATATTTTTGCTATATAAGTAGTTGCTATTTTTGGAAATTAAAATGATTACTCAAAATATTTATTTTAGCTATCCTCAATTTTTATTATACCCTCATTATTTTACTATTTCACACTATTCACTTGTGCGGTTGTGCCCTTTTGAATTATTATTGCAGCTTATATCCTCGATGTGTAGATCATTATTAATACTCCCTCTGTTTTTTTTTTTATTTTCTATATTCACTTTTTCACATCTTCCAAAACGTAACTTATAAAATTAATATTTTGAGTTTGGTATGAAAATTAGAGAATACGTAATAGGATAATTCTGAACAAAGACTTGAAAATTTTAATTAATAGATGATACTGAATAAGTAAAAAAGTCAAATGTGTAAGGAAACTCAAAATTTGATGGAAACTTCTATTAGTTCTATGTATATGCACCTTGTGCATACAAGAAATTGTGTATCCAGGACAATATTCAAATTTTTATGTGCAATGTTCAGCTTTCAATAAGCAATCAGTTTTTAATTAGTGATGTTCATCAGCATGTTAATTATTTAATTTTAAATAATATTAAGTTTTCCTCACACCTTAACTTTGTTTATATATTATTTACGATTCTTGGATTTTTATATTCTTATTTTGTCCAAAAAACTAATTTTGAGGGAGAAGTCGTTATGTGAATATTCATCTTCTTCATTATTCACTAACTTTTTGGTTGACTTAGTCACATTATTCACCCACTTTAACAATAATCTGAATATTCATCTTTTTGGTTAAGTTAGGGTCTGTTTACTTCATCTTAAAATCAGTTCAGTTCAGTTCAGATCCGTTCAGTTCAGGTCCGTTCAGTTCAGTTCAATGCATTTCAGCTCTTCTTTTATTTTGCTAATCATTAATCCTTAATAAAAACTTTCAGTTTATTTCAGTTCACCTCCAATCAGTTCAGTTTACCCACTATATTTAATGGGTAACTAAGCTGAATATTCATCTTCTTCATTCATTTCCATCTTTTTAATTGAGTTAGTCACATTATTCACCCACTTTTACAATTGTACGTGAAACTTTACTTACAAAAATTAAAAGATATACTTAAAATTCATGTTTAAACTAATGAACTATATATATCAAAAGTAACACGATTGATAAACAATACATTAAATATCCATATACTAATGATAGTAATATGATAACAATTGAAAAAAAAAAAACTAAAAATCAAGAGTAAGATTTTGAACACTAAATCATAAAAAAGTGAAGTGTAAATGGACCTAAAATTTGAACCACAGTGAATGCATAAAGATTAAAATTTTGAATATATTCAAAGTATAAAAGTAAGCAAACATTTATTTACATTATAAATTAAAAAAAAATCTAAGCTATAAAAAAGTAAACAATATTCAAGAGTAAGATTCTTAATATTGAAACTTTGAAAATAAGAAAGCAAATATTTACATCATAATTTTGAAAATAACTATCTTATGTTAACATCTGAACATTGAGCGTATAAAACTAAAAATTAACACTAAAATTATAAATGTTGAAAGTTTTGATAGAGGTGTATACAAAGATTGTATGCATCGAGTGTAAGAAAGACTAACTATAATTTGATTCCTCAAAATTGATACAATTCCTTATTAATTTTCAAAACTTGGAACTAATGCGTACTCTAACCCTTTGATATTTTGTCATGATTGATCACAACTCAAAATTGACCATAGGATCTTACAACATTGACTTTTTTTTTTCTTTAATAAGGAAAGGTTACCGCTTCTTATAACATTGCTTGACTTAGCTATCAATAAACTCTCAGTTTCTCACTCATTCAAGCAATAACACAAAGTCCATCTGAAAATTGTGCCTAACATGTTAGAGAAATAATTATACGAAATCTTAGTATGTTGGAAGTTATTATTTTAATTATATGATGAGAAAGAAACTTTTAATTAATTTGCTCACATGGAGACTTGAAAATCTTCCAAGATAATGCCTCTAACTAATTATTGTCCAATCTCATGTTTTATCATGGACTACTTGACACTTTACATGCATGTACAATCCATCATTGTGAACTTTGTGATATTCATCTTAATAAAATATTATTTATAATACCAGTTATATATTTCATGCAATTCTTATGTTCCTATGGTCGACTTCACCTTTTTGCTTTTCATTCTTTTATTTTCGTATTTCGTGTATATATTTTTTTGATGCAGGTAAATGTTATTTATGAAATTTGAAGATTCTTTCTTTATTCTATTTTCAGATGGCAGAATACCGTTGAATAATACATTTTTTTTGTAGAAAGATGCAGAATTTCATTCCTCTTGTTAATACCCTATGTACTAGGGGTGAGCGAGTCCGACTATCCGGTTAAACTCAATGGAACCGGAACTAGGACCAACTCAACTGGATTCTAGTTTCTTGGAACCAAAATCAATTGGATTGGGTTCAAAATTATATAAATTTTATTTTTAGAGATGTGAAAAAGTAATGTCACATGCATGTTTCATATAATTAGAAGCAACAATGAAAAATAATAATGAGGAAATATAAACACCCACTATTATGACGCTAAGTAAATTGGGCAACATGATTTGATGAGTGATGATCATATATAGCTACATAATCATAATACAAGCATAATCTAACTAATGTGCAATTGTCTATAAAAGTAAGGCATGTTACTATAAATCTCATGTATTAATGTTGAGGTTGATGATATGAATTAATTTAAGGGCTCTAATAAAATATGAAAAAAAATCAATTAACACAAAAAATAATATTGGATAATTATAAAACATATTAAATCAAATAATTGTTTTAATTTCATATAAGAGACAAGGCATCATACGGATTATGCAACAAATAGGAGATTGTAACGTACGAACCATACTATATAAATAATGAGGTTGGAATTGTGTTCAGGAACCAACTATACATCAACACATTCACAAATTCGTGGCTTTCACAAAAATAAATCTGATTACAAGCTTTACATTAAACACATTGAACATGACCGCTTAGAAAAGTATGTATCATTTTGGCATATTATAAATTTAGTCTTTTAATCAAAAGTCATATAAATATATAAAACATGCTTATTCTAGATAATTCATATCCTAAAGATTACTAGAATATGTGAACGCAAAATATCACTATTTGACACACAATAATTGAGGATATTTTATGGAATATGGTTCCCCAAATTATGATACATATTAATTGTCAGCCTAATTGATTCTCGAACTATACTCCATCTTAATTGATGATATGATGACATAATGTGAGTTACTCATACACCATCTTAGTTTATGGATGGAGTCAGCATGATCATGCATGGATATGTACATGGTGTGATGTGAGATGTATATTATTGGAGATGCAATCTCACAAATATATTTTACGATAATAAATATGAAGTTTAGTCAATTTACGAAGATCCTATTATAGATATATATGCTTTGTTGGAGTTGTCATATGTATTGAGATATACACATGGTAAGACGGCTTTGTAAAAGTCATGAAAGAATAAAGCAGAAAAACATAATTAACAAGTGATTTCATTCATTCAATTTAACTCATATTAACTAATTCATTAACATTTCATCAATCATGCTATCTAGCTTTAACTAATTAAAGATCATATTCTCAAGATGTCAAAACTGGGATTTCATGAGTACTTAATTATTGGATTAGAGTAATAATTAAAAAATAGGTAATGCTCAAGTGATTAACAAGTTGACAAACATTGAGTCACGGATCACTCCTTCGAAAACAATTGAAAATAATTGTTTTTTTTTTTTTTCCCGTACAATGATCAACTACATTAACTGAAAAACATATATTATCAATCTAATAAACATTCAAAACTTATTAATAAATTAAACCAATAAATCATAAATATATGCGTACCTCAAACGCGGTGTATATATGAGTTGATCAATACAACCCAAGAACTCTCATTTGAGTCTTACATGATGTGAATATGCGTACCAAGAACTTAATAATGATGTATCAATTCATAAACCTTTGGAGAGAGTCGTGCTGATAACGTGTTATAGAAAGAGAGTTTTAGAGGAGAGTATTAGGAAATAATAGATTCATATTCAATTTATTAAATCATGAGGGAGTACATACATATATATAGACATGGGAAACAATTAGGGTTTCCTTAGAGAATTATAAACCTAGTATGTAGAATATACTAGAATAATCATAGGGGTATAATAGGCATCCACTAAATACATATATTATATAACAAATAATAATAATAATAATAATAATAATAATAATAATAATAATAATAGTAGGCCTTTAATATAATCTCTTTTTGTTTTTTGTAAAAGACATTCTAAAACCCCTTAGAGCATGTTTAGCCCCAAGTCCTAAGACTTAAATGTGACATCATTTTTGGCGGTCCCCATTGGAAATGATGTCATCAATTTTTTTTTTTTTTTTAAACTTCATCAAATTTATCACTTTAGCCCTTAAGTTTTAAATATATGACATATTGTTTTTTATTTTATCTTTTTATATTTACTATATAATAATAACATTAATGAACAGAGCTAAATAACTTAAGTGGATCCCAATCTCAAGTCTTAAGTTGAATCTTAGAATTCAAATATATGACATATTGTTTTTTATTTTATCTTTTTATATTTACTATATAATAATAACATTAATAAGCAAAGCTATATAAAACTTGAGTGGGTCTCAATCTCAAGTCTCAACTTGAGACTTAGTTGAGATCTTTAAAGAAAAATGGGACAAGTCTTAAACACAAATTTTAAACCCAATTTGATGATGTCACCATAAGTTTTAAAATTTGGAGCTAAACATGCTCTTATTTCCTGAATTAGATGATAATTATTCTAATTATCATTGAATTCTTAGTTAGGACATTTCTTCTTCTAAGTCTCTCTGAAAAAAATGAAAAAAAAAAAAACAAAACTCTTCTTCTAATTATCCTCTAATTTTTCTTCTAGTTAGTTGAATTAGAGGCTAATTGAGTGAATTAAGTTAACTAGGTTGTCTTTTACACATAAAATAAATAAATAAATTAAAAGGTTGTTTCTAACAATTTTTTCTTTAGTTCTTATTAATACTTCGTATATTTTTACCATTTGTACTCCTTAAATAAGAATACCAACCATGAAGACGCAACCCTTCTACATCTCCAATGGACTACATTACTACACACTACATTCATTTCGTTAATATGATCATTTATCTACATTGATCCTTACTTAAGACTAAATTACGAATTTGTTTGTTCGCTATGCCACTACATAAGTCCAAATTTGTTGTTTCGTATTTTGTGTTCCACTTTTGCATTAACTAATCTCATTAGTTGATTTTAAAACAAGGGTCCATTACTTTTGGAAATTTAAATCCTTAATTAAATATTATCAACCAATCAAAAACAACAACACACAACTGGTATGTATCCTCCTAACCAGAATTTTATCTAATCTATCCTTCTAAACAATTACATAGTGTTATGAAGGATGAGAACATTAAATAAAATTGCTATCTTGAACTATAGATGTTCGGCATGTGCAACCGTATCAGTAGCTTGATGTCCTTCATGGTAAATATGATCAAACATATAATTTGTATTGATAAGTTGAAAAAACTTCAATTTGAACCCACAACCTTTATGTCGCATTGGCGTTCATACCATATTTAGGGGCCAATTCAACCTAAAATCTAAGTTAATCATTGAAGCTCATGATCGGAATAGGTTTTATACTTTATTATTTTCTATACATTTTTGTTTCAGGAAGAAAAAGAATTCATTCATAAGTAATTGTCAAATGACACTTACAATCAATTTGTGAAAAAACAAAAATTACAACACAAGTATATAACAAATTAGAACTAGTCATATTGCATTAACAATAGCCTTAATAACAAACTTGATCTGAAACAACGCAATCTATGAATTTGCTCTGATTCGGCATAACACCCGCTGATGCATAGTCTTTTTGGTGGAAATTCTTCAGTGGTCCACTAAATTCTTACCGAGATTATGAAACTCTAGTTCTTTATTATTCTTCAATATACAAACAAAAATAAAAATTGAGCACACTAGAATAAACATCAAATTAATGATGAATTTTGTTAATTGAAAGTAAAAATGACTTTATGGGGCTTACCATTAGCAAGAACATAGGTGAAAGCCCCTAAGAAAATTCACAATTAATGCCAAGAAGAAAAGATTGAGGTGAAAAAATCGAAAAAGAAAGAATGGAAAAGAAAGGAGGAAAACCTTCCCAAGGGAAACCCAACAAGAAACTTTTCCACTCTCAAAAAGAAAAAAAAAAAAAGGTTCGTTATTTTCACATCTTATTGTTACTTAGCTTGTATATAGTAACATAGTATGTATATGGAGTACAATATACGATATATCAAGTGTGAAGAACATTACAGAACGGATCAAAAAGACTTAAAGAATGTGTGTAAAATTTAGCTAAAGCTTGAAGATTGATCATCACAAATTGCCAATGTAAAAAATGGTGCACTCATACATGGATATATGGTCACATACTCATTTATTAGTATTAGGTCACCAAATCATCTTCCACGACATGCACGATGAATGGTGATCATATATGGTACATTATATTGATTCTCCTTATATCAACAACTTTCACTACTATTCCATTTAATACATTCATGTTGTTCATGTCTAAATTTTTATGTTAAATAGCAACAACCAATGAGTGCTTTTCTGAACAATTATTTATGGCTATCTACTGATCACATGATCCGTCTAGTGATATGAATATGATGCGATTACTATGCATATATTGTCATACTCATTAGCAAAGATTTTAGTAAGGTGTCTAAACTTGACAATCTTGATTGCGATAATTGGTAAGTTACAGTAAATTGGACCACTGATGTTGAGTTAAGAAGTAAAGTTGCCCTATTAAAACCTGTTCATGGATCATGACAAAGATTTTTTACACGAGAGATTATGTATTTGTGTAATGTTCTTTTGAACTATAATATGAATAGAATCCACCCTATACTTAGGGTCCGCTTGGTAAGATGTAAAACGTTTTCCTTTATTTATGATTTCATAACTCTTTATTAAAATGCATGTTGAATCGGAACGTTGCAACTAATATAGAGTGGAGGTGTATGCATTCTCTAGAGTTGTAAGGGTGAGAGTTTTAAAACAAATTTAATATTACTTTAATCATAAATTTAAAAACTTTATTCAGATTCAATATTAGTCATTGGTATTTTTCGAAGGTTTGAATTTGTTGAAATCTATGTGGTCAAATCTAGAGGATCCCTACACGGAGTGGAGGGAGTAAATAGGTTTTATATTATACGAAGGAGTACATAGATATCATATTAATACAACCTTAAAAATTTGAAAAGAGACCGAGAAAATAGCTGGTTAGTTAGGTACATTTAACCAAGTCCATTAATACATTATGATGTATGCATCGTAATTCATTTTAAGGTTAATAACACAATTTACTAAGTCGATTGTTTAAAACATCAAAACAAATTATGTTGATCTTATTATCCTTTAGGGATCATGGAATATTAAGAAAAACTTTTGATTAATTGGATAGTAAATTAAATAGTAGTTGCTGACTTGCTGAATGCTGATCTAACGTGATTGAGTTAACCTGGACACAAAATGTACATTTATTACGTAAAAATATCGATTGGTAATTATTGAGAACCTAGAAGTGATAAAATGTGGTTTTACAGAAGCAACATTGAAGAAGAAGATTTGAAGAAGCTTTGACAGTGATAACAGAACAAAACAGAAAAATTTAGAGAGCAAAGTAGAGAGGGAAAATTTAGAGAGAGAAACTAACTTCTTCAACTAATTACTTTGAGTACAAAAGTCCTTATATATACTAGTGAAGACTTGACATCACTAGCAACTAATTATTACATCATGAATAACAAACTCTAACAACTTTTTAACTAAGTTTGTTACACTAACTAAACCGGTTAACTAACTAATTAACCAAGGTCAACTTAAGGAAGAAAAGAGAGAAATTAATACAAGATGCTAGTCACCAATACCCCCCCCCCCTCAAACTAGGATCTACCAATCCTAGTTTGGACGGTAACTGTCTGAAATGTGGAGAAGGTAAAGCCTTAGTAAATAAATCAGCAAGTTGTTGCTCAGTAGGAAGATAAACCAGTTGAATCAGACCTTCAAGCACCTTATCTCTAGTAAAATGAACATCTATCTCAATGCGCTTAGTTTTTTCATGATTTACTGGATTCTTTGCAATATGAATGGTAGATTGATTATCACAGTGTAGAAGGACATGAGTAAGATGAGAAACTCCTATCTCTTGTAACAAATTAACCACCCACCTCACTAGATGCTGCAACTAAAGCCCTATATTCTGATTCAGAGGAAGATTTAGACACCACTGTCTACTTCTTACTTTTCCAAGCTATAGGAAATTTGTCTAAAAGCAGTAAATAACCAGTAACTGCTCTTCTAGTATTAGGACATGAGGCCCAATCTGCATTAGAAAAGGCAGTTAAGGACAAGCTTCCTTCAGCTGACAGTAAAATGCCCTGACCTATAGTGCCAACAACATATCTGAGTACATGATGTAAGGCTTCCATATGAGGAGTTCTAGGACAATGGAGAAACTGGCTTAAGGTTTGAACTGCATAAGACAAGTCAGGTCTTCTGTTGGTCAAAAAATTCAATTTACCACCAATGTTCTGTAGTGACTTGGATCGGAACATATATCACCAGCTTCTGTTAGCAGCTTTAGATGAATAGGTAGAGGAGCAGGAGCAGGAACACTTAAGTCCATATTACACACACTCAATAGTTCTTGAGTAAACTTTTTCTGTGTCACTATCAAGCCTGCTGAAACTTTGGTAATCTCCATCCCAAGAAAGAAACTGAGCTCCCCCAAATCCTTTATACTAAAAGCCTTGTGTAAAAGAGTTTTAAGATGTGTAATAAGCTGTAGATCACTGCCTGTGAGGATAATATCATCCACATAAACAGCAGCCAGTGTTATGTGACTAGAAGTTTTGAGAATGAATAGAGAATGATCATATTTGGACTGAAAAAATCCATAGGACAATAATTCAGTAGTGAGTTTGGAATACCACTGCCTACTTGCTTGTTTTAACCCATACAATGACTTCTTAAGCTTACAAACTTTGTTATTAGGGTTAGGAAGACCTTTAGGCATGACCATATACACCTTCTCCTTCAAATCTCCATGGAGGAATGCATTATTAACATCAAGTTGAAGTAGGAACCAATTATATTGAGCTGCCAATGCTAAAATACATGTGACGGTCTGCATTTTCACAACAGGTGAAAATGTTTCCTCAAAGTCAACACCATACTGCTGAGTGAACCCTTGTGCAACCAATCTTGCCTTATACCTCTCTATACTGCCATCTTGCTTGAGTTTAATTTTATCAACCCATTTACAACCAACAACCTTTTTAGAGGCTGGTAAATCTACTACATCCCGAGTGCCATTGTCTTGCAAAGCTTGGAGCTCTTTATTCATAGCCTCAACCCATACATCATGTTGTGCAGCCTGAT
The DNA here is from genome assembly GCA_016808085.1 of Suaeda aralocaspica. NCBI lineage: Eukaryota > Viridiplantae > Streptophyta > Magnoliopsida > Caryophyllales > Amaranthaceae > Suaeda > Suaeda aralocaspica. The sequence continues at coordinate 4,984,524 of PYUH01000055.1, read as the reverse complement.
TATATGTGGTAGGCTCAGTAACCAAAAACTTAGAATGCAAAGTCTGTACAGTAGGAGGCAAGGTATCATACTTAACCAAATTAATTACACCAATGAGAACTGGAAACTGAATTGAAATGCTAATCTTGCAGGTAAGTAGGAGGCTTATGTGGCCTAGTAGAGTGTCTCAAAGTTTGAAGAGGAGGTAGGTCAACACATAAGTGAGATGGATCTGTAATATGATGAAAAGAGGGAGCAGGAGAAGAAGAATCATGTGCAGAGGAAGAAGAAGAAGTGTCAGGCTGAAAAGACAATATAGGAGAAGAAGACGAAGAAGAAACATGCTACTCAGAATAAGAAGAATCATGAAAAATATCAGGAATAGGATCATCATATAATGAAGAAGAAGAAGTGTAATAAGGAAGAAAAATAGAATGAAGAGGAGTGGAAGAAGAGGAAGAAATATGAAAAGGAAAATGAGTTTCATGAAAAATGACATCTCTTGAGACTGAAATTGTATAATCCACTAAACTAAGCACTATGTATCCTTTTTGATGTGCAGGATACCCTAGAAATACACTAGGAACAACTCTTGGATCAAATTTAGACTTTGTAGGCTTAGTTGTTGTAACATAACATAAGCAACCAAAAGGTTTAAGCAAATTTAAATCTGGTTTGTGTTGGTGTAATACTTCATAAGGAGTATAAAATTTGAGAGGCTTAAGAGGCATTCTGTTTAATAAATGTGTTGCACACAGCATAGACTCACCCCAATACTTAGTAGGCAACTTAGCCTGGAAAAATAAAGCTCTGGCAGTATCTAATAGGTGTCTATGTTTGCTATGGTGTATGAATGCAAGAGGTTTCATGGATTATGCCCTTAGCATCATAAAACTGTCTAATTGGACCCTCAGTCAATTCCTTGGCATTATCAGATCTAATGCATAAAACAATGGCACCAAATTGAGTCTCAACATATTTGACAAATTTTTGCAGAACAAGAACAACATCTGATTTATACTTAATGAAATGTGTCCAAGTTGTTCTAGTAAAATCATCAACAATAGTAACAAATTGATGAAAACCATTATGTGTGGCAAGTTTATATGGCCCCGAAAGATCCACATGTAACAACTGAAAAGGTGCAATAGTCTTTATAGAACTTACTGGAAAATATAGCCTAGTTTGTTTGGCTACAGGACACACATTGCAAAAAAAAAAAACTGAGATACATCATCTGTATTACAATGAGGAAGCAAAAGCTTTTTTTGTGAAACAGGTTAGTGGCCTAATCTTAAATGCCACAATTGAACAGAAGTAAGATGATTAGACTGTGAAGAAACTAGACCACCTATAGAGGAAGAAAACAATGAAGAAGGTGCATGATACAAACCACCAGAGACTCTACCACGTAGAAGTGGAGGTCTGGTCAAGCTGAGATCCCGAACAAAACACTCATTATGAGTGCAAATTACTTTGCAATGCATGTCAAGACAGAGTTTATGCACAGATATGAGATTGAACTGAAAATTTGGAACATGCAAAACATCATTGGGACATAAGCCATTAGGTAAAATGATAGTGCCTTTGTGTGCAATAGATACTTAACTGCCATCAGGAATAAGAATGTGACTGTTGGGACCAAAAACAGATTTAAAACTGCTAAATGTAGTAAGATCATTGCACATATGATCTGTAGCACCTGAGTCAAGAATCCAGGAGCTATTTGCATAGGAAAGAAGACAAGAGATACCTGCCAAATGAGATTGAGCTGGAGCGGCAGGTGAGGAATCAGGTAGATCAGAAGTTGCTGTCCTGTGCTTAGTTAACAGCTCCACAAGGTAACTGTATTGTTCAACAGATACTGAATTAGATGAATTAGCAACAGGTTGTTGTTGATATGGAGACTGTGACATAGGAATCATAGAATCTACTTTTGATTCGGTTGAATGATGTTGAGCAGCTGCAGCTAACTTCTTGTCCTTAAAACCAGGTGGATAGCCATGTAGTCTAAAACACCTAGCATAGGTATGACCAGGCTTTTGACAATGTGTACAAAAATAAGCAGTATTAGCAGGCCTTTTGTAAGCATTTCCTGGCATGCCTCTTCCAAAGGATGGTGTAGAAGTTGTAACAGATGGAACAACAGTTGCAGAAGGCTGTGCAGTGGGAGAAGGTGAGTATCCTCTACCAAAAGAAGAAAACCTTGATCCTTTGTTCTGAGTAAAATCAGATTTATGAGGCATAGCAACTAATGCAATAGTGTAAATTTGTGACTGTGATGCCACAGATGCAATCTCTTTATGTCTCTCCTCTTGAGAAAATAACTTGTATGCTTGTCAAATGTTAGGCAAAGGCTGCATAAGCAAGATGTTACTTCTAATAGAAGTGTATTGTTCATGAAGCTTCATCATGAACTGCATCAACCTTTGATTTTGTTGTTGCTTATAGATTTTCATAGTGAGATTGCATGTACATCTTCCACAAGTACAAGTTGGCAGAGGATTCACAGCACTCATTTCATCCCAAATCACCTTAATCTTGGCAAAAAAGTCAGCAATTGAGAAGTTACCTTGATACAACTCAGCTAGTTGCTGTTCAAGAGAAAACAATTGAGCTCCTGAAACAACACCAAAACGATCTTCAAGGTCTTTCCAAATCTCATGTGCTGTTGTAAAATATAATACACTTCGTGCTATATTTGCATCAAGATTTGATAAAATCCAAGAGATAACTATATCATTGCATCTTCTCCAAGCAGCATAATTTGCATCAGTAATAGGAGGAGCAATGGCTTCACCAGTGATGAATCATAACTTGTTTTTAGCTGAAAAAGCAATGAGCATTGCTCGCTTCCAATCTGAGAAACCAAAACCATTGAATTTTACAGAAACAATTTGTTGTGTGGTGTGATCTGAAGGATGAATATAGTAAATGCTTGTTGGATCTTGAGTTGGAGGAAGAATCCTCGAGTTTCCAGAAGAAACATTAGATTCATCGTTTTCCGCCATTGATGAAGAAAACTAAGCAATGAAACTTATGATGAAAACTGAATTAATGAATGCAGATTATATCAAAACAAAAGTAAAACAGTTGTTTGATCGATTTTGGCTCTGATACCATGATAAAATGTGGTTTACAGAAGCAACATTGAAGAAGAAGATTTGAAGAAGTTTTGACAGTGATAACATAACAAAACAGAGAAATTTAGAGAGCAAAGTAGAGAGGGAAAATTTAGAGAGAGAAACTAACTTCTTCAACTAATTATTTTGAGTACAAAAGTCCTTATATACTAGTGAAGACTATGACATCACTAGCAACTAATTATTACATCATGAATAACAAACTCTAACAACTTTTTAACTAAGTTTGTTACACTAACTAAATCGGTTAACTAACTAATTAACCAAGGTAAACTTAAGGAAGAAAAGAGAGAAATTAATACAAGATGCTAGTCACCAATAAGAAGATAGCTTGTTTTTGTATTCTTTAGAAGTGTTTCCATTTGGCACTATTCTTTATTTTTACCAAAAATAAGTTTAGATTAGAAAAATAAATATATAAATATATATATATAGAGAGAGAGGGGGGGGGGGTGGGGATCCCATGAGAATTGTGAGAACTACTAAATAACGACCATTTTAGCTACATTTAAAAGTTGCAATCACTCATTAACAATGAATTATAACAAGATATACCCTTAGTTTTGAATTTGAACAAAGTTTAGTTAATTTTTAGGCTTTTGAAAATCGTACAATGTTTAGGTGGCCATAGTTGTTGCCTATAGGTCAATTATATATGATAGCTTAAAACAGTTAAAATAGATGCCTATGGCTTCTTACTATAAAAACAGATGTAAAGGAACATTATAACACCTAGAAAAGTTACAAAAAACAATTAAATAAAGAAGTTTTCATGTAGTACAGTTCTCACGATTCTCATATAAAGAAGGTTCTCATTTGAACCTCATCCTATATATATATATAAGAAATTTTAACCAATGATATAAAAGATAATAGATTGATAAGAAAAAACATTTACCAAATAAAATAAATTGATTTAAATAGTTAATATTATTATATTGTATAGATATATATAAAGATGTTAAGAAATCTTAAAAAAAAAAAGATTATACAAATTAGAAACTCATACTCCCTCGATTTTTTTAGTTGCTACGTTGGAGACTTTTATACAAATTACACTGTAACATTGACTCGCTTTTGTGTTTAATCCGTAAGGGAAAACATAGTCACATAGGATCTTGTTTGATTCGTCTCGATATATATTTTTCAAAAATTGTTCAGGCTTTGGGAGTTGTAACTAGCTCTATTCTGGGGTAATCCAACGACGAAATGATAATTAAGAGAAATGGAAAAGAAGAGGCTGAGGAAAATGAGGAAGAGGTGGGCTGCTGGTTGAGGAAAAAGACGAAGCGATGGTTCTTAAAGGGGAGCATGACTTACAGAAGTTTGTGGACAAAAGGAGGAGAATGAGAAGTTGGAAACCAAAGCATGGTGCGAAGATTGTTGCTTTTGTTACCGATGATGAGTCCCCTTCAGCCACGAAAAACACTAAAAATCCCTTTGATGGTAAAAAATAGGACTTGAGTGAGTCCCTTATACCCCTTGTTACTAGATAAAAAGCCTAAGATCCTTGGGAAGCACACATCTTCTGTATTTCTTGTGGACATAGGATGCTGGGACGAAAAATGTGTAGTACTACAAGTTATATCATTATGATATATTCGCATTTTACTGATCGTCTTATGTAATTAAAGATTTCTAAACTCCTACCTTCTTTTTTTTTTCATTTTGATTCTGTAGACTGTTCATTTAACTGATCAATTGATTGTTGGTTGTTGATTTAACAAAATAGTCCCTTTGATTATTGATTGTTAGCTTAAGTCTCAACTATGATGCCGTTTCAATGGTGTTGTTGGATATATATAGTTAGTGTGATGCATGTTATTTGTTGTTCATTTTGTTTTATGTTGTGTCAATCGTTTTTGTGCTAGCGTGTCATGAGTCCATGTAACATTATGAAGTGAGTCCCAAATTGTTTGTAAAGGTAAAGTTGATTAATGAATGATGATGCATGTCTTTGTTGGTAATGGTGAAACTGAGCTCAATGATGATGCAGTGCACTTTGATTAACTTCATGAGTCTTCCAAATCTTTTGCTGAATGTATTGTGTTGTTTGTGATTGATGCTAAGTCCCCTATTGATCTCAATGACCAACACTAATCAAAATGTCTAATCCAAATGATGAATGGACTCATCTGAAACATGTTTTCTATGTTGCTCCTGCCTATTCACCAAACAAGCAATTGTTAGTGAGTTGTCAATTGTAGTGAAATTGAAAACAAGTTGGTTAATGATGAAAACATACCCATTCTAATATTGCAATTGTGTGAATGATTCAAATCATAAATTAATTGAAGTGTTTAACTTCATCATTCATTACATTTAGAATGAGTCCCTTTTCAAAACGAGTCTCTTTACAAAATGATTCCCCTTTATCTTACAAAGTACTAACATGAGTCTCTAATCTAACATGATTGCCTAGGACTAAGTCCCCAAAATAGAGATGAAAAAAAAAAGGAAAAACGACATAAACATAAGCATTACTATGCAAAATACTCCTAGCCACAATAGCTTTGGCTTGCTGGCATCCATCTTGCAGCGGTTATGTGTTGCAATCCATGAGTTTTTGTCTTTCTGTCTTCTTTAGCTTGCATCAACTTCATGCCCCTCTTCATCATCTTGTTGTTACCTACATTTTTTGTTGCTTTGGACCTATCATTAAGATACTTCACCACTCTTTAGGAACTATGCCTAACCTTTTCAATCTATCTTTTCCTGTAAGTGGATCCAGAGATTGTTTCCATTTGTGTCCTTCAGCAATTATATCAATAGATGATGTAGAGTCGACCATGAGTTCCTACTCACTCTTGGCTTAAACTTGTTAAATGCTTCATTCACTTTCTCAATAAGACGAACAATTGTCTTTGGGAGTAATTGGCATTGGATGGATTGAATTGATTTGAACAGTCCTAAGTCTAGGATATTTAGAACAAGGGATTTGAGGCGGTTGAGAACCATTATAATATTCCAATCTCTGTTGTATTCCTCATCCATTGGAAATTGGTGAGGTCTTACATTATCCCACTGTATGACCACATCCTTCTCTTACTGTGCTGGTCATTTTTCTTTAATTGCTTGAATGACATTCCTTATTCCTTGGAAGCATGCCTCTAATAACATCCTTGCTTACATTATGAATTGCCTTACTTACCATTGTGCTTGCAACTTTATTTTTTCTAGATTTCTTTGCTATTGCATGGTAGACTTAGGTGAAAATCCATGTTTTCCACTATGTATCATGGTACATGCATCATCAAGGTGGTCTTCCAATAACTCCCATAAACATTGATTTCACTTTATACTTTTAGATCACTCACATCTATAGGGGTCATTTTCTTTTAGCAAAAGAAAGAACCTTCTCACCCATAGGTTAATGTAAAACCACTTCTCATCAATACGAATAGAATCTTGCATGTAAATTAAAAAAAGGTAGGGGGGCTTCCAATAACTCTTATGAACATTGATTTCACTTTGTACTTTTGGATCACTCACATCTATAGGAGTCATCTTCTCTTAGCAAAAAATAGAACCTTCTCACTTATGGGTTAATGTAAAGCCACTTCTCATCAATATGAATAGCATCTTTTATGTCAACAAACGTAGGGGGGCTTGTCCAAGACCTTAGTATGTGACTCGTAACCCACAATAGTCTTCCAAGATTGTGTACGTCGTTACTTGTATGAATTTTTAACTTTCCCCTTTTCTTCAATCTATGAACTGTTGTCTTTAAAAAATTTAAGATACCCATAAAAGACCTTTTAGTTCTCCTAAGGTGTAGTGGGACTAAATGTAGAAATCCATCTGAGTACTTTTTTGGTTTTGGTCCAACATTTCTCACTTTCCTATTCTTGACATCAATCAGTTCACCTTTCTTTATCTTTTGTGATGCATACTTATACATCCTACTTATGGTGTAGTTGTTTACACCAACTTGATTAGCAATCTTTATCATGGATCCATATGGTAAACTATCTCCTTTATGCATTTTCAGTATTAAGTCAACCCCCAAACTTTTCTTTTCTTGAGACATGTAAGGTCTTGATCGTCTCATTGTTTCTTAAAATTTGACATTTGCTTGTTGGAAGGATGTTTATGTGTTTGTTTCTATTAATGTGAAAACAAGAGAATATCACAGTAGCATATAAGGATAGTGTTTTTTTCGGGGGTTCAAGATTTCAAGAACAAAAACAGTTTTTTGGTTGTTAGAAGTTGAAGCTGGAATGACAGAGATGAAGATGAAGTTAATGTATGGCTGTATTGCATGATTTTTACTTTATTTGTTATTTCCTTATAATTGAATCTTTTTTATGGGTGAAAGAAATACCCATGTTTGTGTGAAGTTAAACAACAAAAATGCTATTATGTAATGCTTATAAAGGATGGAATTTGCTGATTTTATAATGTTCTTTAGTAAAGGGAAATTTGCATGGGGTGAAAAATTCAAAATATAGAGGAAAATTTGGAGCCAAACCAAAAAAAGGTAGCTGAAATCATGATTCCCCCTTTTCGTACTTGTGTTTGTCATTTTTTTTTCTCTCACCACCTTTATTAAATTACAGGTCCCTTATATTGCTAATTAACCGTTAACAAAAATACATACGAGATTGTATCAACAAAATTGTTGCAAAAATTTTAGACCGAGGTAGTACATATTTAGTCATAATTATGCCCAAGTGATGAGATAATTGGGTTTGCATATATGAAATTGAGTTTTCCTGATAAGTGTGTTTTGTATCTATATTCCCTATTGGACTTTTTACTCTAATTTGGCTCATTTGAACCGATTCTTCTAACATTTGTCTTCTTTAGTGCCTTGTGTGTAGGGCTGAGCACAGGTTCGGTCTGGACCTGAAAACGGGCCGGACCGGACCTGAATTTAGACCGGAGCGGACCGGACCGCCGATTGCGGACCAAGTCCAGGTCCAAAAAAATTTGGGGTGCCGGTCTTCCGATCCGGTCCAAAACCGGGGGTTTTTAGGTCCTGACCGGCGGACCTGAATAATTATTAAAAATATTTTTTTTTCAAAAATTAATAACTAAAACTTGTAAAGTTGTAATGTAGTTGGAAATATTTGAGTACTTTGATGTTTGTAACCGTTACTAATTAGATTATATGTCGTTAATTTAGATCCTATGTTATTATGTTTGAAGTCTATGTCTCTAAAATGTAACAACAGGTGCAACCGGGGTCTATCTGGTCCAACCGGTCCAATAGGTTTTTTATTAAAATTTTCAATTGAAAGAGCAAAGAAATATAAAACAGGTCTAACAGGTCCGTTCCAGGTTTGGACCTGAATATTCAGGTACGGTCCAGGTCTGGACCGGAATGAATTCAGGCCCGGCCCAGGTCCAATTTTTTTTTTACATTCCGGTCCGCCAGTCCAGCTGGTCCCGGTCCTGTTCGGTCCGGTTCTGGACCGGTGCTCAGCCCTACTTGTGTGTTGGTTTGAAATTTGTTGCAAGAATTGGTACTTTATATCGATTTTCGCGTCATTTTTGGGTACTTAACGAGTTAGTAGGAGTCTTATCAACATTTATGAGATATAAGGAGGCTTGGATTTGGATTTGAAGAGGCCTTTAAGAAGCAAGGAAGTCGAGTTTTTGAGTATATGAATGAGAACGGAAGACCCAGGAGCATATGTACAGTGTGCCCGATCAAAGTGCGATAGCAACTTCAACTTTTTCCTAACTTTTCCAGCTTATTTTGACTTTGTATATATAGGGCTTCTATCCTTGGTCTTTGGACGTTACATAGGCATGATTCTTAGATTAGTTTTCCTTAGTTTATCCCTCTAAACACTTATGTTATACATTCATTCAATCAATACATGTTTATATGATTAATTTTAGCTTATATGATCAATTTTAGTTTTACTCTACCTTTGTTTAATTATGTTCTCATATTACTTTGTTGTTGTCAATTTAATTTCAATTATGCTTGAGAAGTTAACATTTTAGAGTATAGGTGATCCATAAACCATCCCAATGAAATTGTTTGGTAGTCGATTAATTTAATATGTGCGCTCTCTAAAATCTTATCAGTTTATTATGCTTGCATTTAAAATGTGCTGAGGTTTAATTGTATGTTTGATTTTGAGGAATTTTTTTATTGTTATTTTGATTTCATTTTACTGTGTCTCGTAACCCAAAAGAATTCAGGGGAGGGATCATTTTTGGATCTGGAACAAATATGTTCAAGAGATGAGAGAATTAAGGATACCCACCAGAAGGACTAATCCAATCCATAATGATGTACCGGAAAGTACAATATTTTTGTTACTTGACCAACCATCGGGAGAAGCATATAATAGGTACACTAATCAATAAAATTAATGAAGTTGGTAAGTGCATATTTCACATATATTTTATCCCCGTTCCCGATTAGTTTTTAGCTCTAACTAGGTTCTTTTGAGCCGTTTCTACTAATTTTGGCCATTTCTAGTGCCTTTTGTGTTTCTCATGATTATGCGCAGGATTTGATGAGTTATTGTTATATTCTGTGCTGTATTGGAGTATTTGGAAGAGTTTGTAGGGAGCTTTGGACTATTTGGGAAGTCTTTGAAGAGTTTAGGAAGCACTAGAGAAGGAATTAGGAGCAAACGAGCGGAAAAGAAGAAGAACGAAGCATTGAAGCGTTTCGCCCGGGTTGGAGACTTATTGCCCAAGTACTTGGCGTTTTGCCCGGGTGACCCGGACAAGTTACTTTGAGGCCCTTTTTCACTTTTGTTCAACTTGTTTTTGGTTTTACTATGCATAAGGATTGTTCCCAGGCTATCGTACATACCTTTTATCATTATTCCAATTCCTAAATCTCTAGTTTTAGTTCTCTAAGTTGTAATAACCTTCAATCATTCATTCAATACAGTTTAGGTTTTAATTCAATTCTCTTTATTATTGTTTATTTAGTTTATGTTCTTAGTATTAATTAATTGTTATTAGTTTTAGTCTTTATGCCCTAGAATTCATGTTGATTAGTTTATTTAATTCAATCAAGTTTTTAGTAGTAATTTTTTAGTATCGGTTCAATTCCTACAGTTTTCAATATGTGTGAGTAGTTTAAATAATAGGGCTAGGAGGTCTATGATTCATCCCAATGAACTTCTTTGATAGTCGATTAATATAATATAAGTCGTTCCTGAATTCCTGTTGTCAAATTATATTGCTTGCAGTTGAATACTAAGCTAGACAATTTTATTAGTTCGATAATTGTCGAAATTGATGCCGAGAGGTAAATTAGCACAATTAGATCATAGGTATAATAGGCAAAATGAAACTAAGCGGGCGAGATCCGTTACCTGAGTTTTGAAGGAGTCTAGATTCGAGAGAATTAGTGTTCCTTAATTTAGTCAGCAGTTCATTATCGGTTTGCTCTAGGCTAAATTTAATTGATTAATTTGTGTTTAATTCCTATTCTTAGTAATAATTAGTTCATTAGTTGATCACAAAGTCAAAGACCCCTTATAACAAAATAGCTTTTTAGAAGTAGTACAAATTCAATGTCTCCCTATGGATTTGATCCCTACTTCCCTAGCTACGTACATCAGTTGGTGTTGTAGGTTTATTTTTGATATGTACAAGACTATTCCTTGTCAGAAGTAGCAATCAATGCAAAAACAACCAATTGGAAAGCCATAGCCATACGACCCACATGTATAATCTTCCAAGCTACAAACAAACAAACTATACCATTTAATCCCTGGAGCAGTCATTGTACAAAAAATAATAAATGATCCACACGAAGGGATTTTCTAATATATACTATGGAATTCATTGATTGCATATAATTTGATGCCGAGAGGTAAGAATACCACTATAGATTACAGGGACAATAGGCGAAACGAATCTATAAAAGAGCAAGACTCGTTATACAAGTTTTGAGGGATTTTAGCTTCGAGAGAGTTAATGAGCCTTAATTTGGAGGAGTCATGTATTATTTTAATTGATTGTTGTTCATTTTTATTGTTAATTCATGGTGAACCGTTGTCCTAAGCCTAGTTCAATTTGGTATTCGTGTTTAATTTCGTTATAGTGTCGCTAGCATCATTAGCCAATTCTAATCTCAAAGGTTCTTATAAAAATTTAGCCTCTTAAAATTAGAAGAAATTCAGCACTTTCCTATGGATTTGATCCCTAATTCCAGAGCTACATTTTTCGAGTTATGAGGTTTATTTATAAGAGGTGTACGACTGTATGCTTAAATTTTGGCGTCATTGTCGGGGAGGCAATTATTTATTTTTGCTAATCAGGTTTAATTGTTTTGTTTTGTTACTCTATTGGTCTCAAAGAACTCGATCATAGTTCTTTGAGGTAATAACTTACAGTTTTCCACAGTTTCCATGATTGTGCAGGTTTGTTACTTCTATGCACTTTATTACTTAGTACAATCCTGATTTTAAACGAAGACATAGATTCCGTGAGAAACGAAAAAAGAACCCAAAGAGCGAGGGCATGGTTAAGAGAAGAGGCAATAGCTGTTTTTTCTAAATTTTTGCTGTTGTTTGATAATCAGTTATAAGAGATGGCAGGTGAAGGAAAAGAAGAGGTTCATCAACCCCCGCCCCCACCAGTTCCGCAGTCATTGAGTGACTATTCCCAACCCAACTCTGCTAATGTCCCGGGTAGTTACCGAGTGCCAGATGTTGCTGTTCAAATCTGTGAGTTGACGCCAGCCTTAGTAAATATGGTTGAACGAAATCTATTTGCAGGTACATTGTTGGAGGATTCCAATCTTCAACTATCGAACTTCCTACATTACTGCAATACTATTAAGCAACATGGTGTAACACAAGATCATATTCGACAAATGATGTTTCTATTCACATTAAAAGACAAGGCCCACACAGGATTGAATGACCTTAATATGAAAACTATTACTAGCTGGGATGTTTTGGCTGTTGCATTCTACAAGAAGTACCACTCCAGAGAGAACTGCAACTCCTAGGAGCTGAATAACTAACTTCAGTCAAGAGAGCGATGAAAGACTATATGATGCATGGGAAACATTTAAGGAGATTCTTAGGCTTTATTCCCATCACGATCTGGAGAATTGGTTCTTAATTAAATCATTCTACAATGGTCTAGGAAACGAGAGTAGAGCACTGTTAGATTCTACTGCTAATGGTCGATTCATGAAATAAGTGGTTAGTGCTGCATATGATCTCATTGAAGAAATTGCCATACATAACTCATAGTTTGACAATTCTAGAGGGAAAGCAAAGAGAGGACGAAAGCATGTCATTGATAGTATGTACGAGAGCTTAACTTCACAAATACGATGCCATAAATCAGAAGCTTGATAAGTTTAACACTCCTACCTCTCAACTTATGTCTATAGCTACGATAGCTGCACTTTCGGGATGCTCAAAACCTTTTTATAATGCATGTGGTTCTTCTGGTCTTAATGCAACATCATGTCATAGTAGTATGGAGCAAGTGTGTGTGTTCCAGGCCTATAAGAAAAATTCATTCTCCAACACTTATAATCCAGCTTACAAGGACCACCTATACCTCTCCTACAAAAGCAAAAATGTGCTAAACCCACAGATATTTGACACTCAATAGCTGTTTTAGTAGTCACGTTAACGAATGCATGGGTTCATACCTCAAGGACCGCTACAGCCACAAGTTGACAACGATTTTTCGGAGTTGAAGAGTATGATGGAAAAAATGCACAAGAACATGCAATTAATGCAAACTTAGTTTAGTCAGCAAGCAGCTTTCAACAAGATACTTGAGACTTAATTTGCTCAATTGATAGATCAGAGGTAGCATGGTCACTTTCCGTCGCAAATTGTGCCACCGAACCTTCAAATAGACACTGTGAATATTATTGTGTTGAGGAGTGGTTCCACTTATGATGGTCCACATATCCCTACCGATGATGCTGCAGTTGGAGTAGGCAAGTCTAAGAATGTGGTGATTGAAGATATCGATTCAGAGCTGATTTCTGAGAAGGAAAATGTAGGTGATGAGAAGGCTACTATAGTTGACAAGTCTTCTAACATATTGCCACCTCTCAAGGCGCCACTACCCTTCCCTCATAAGGTAAAAAGGATTAAGAAGGAAAACCATTTCCATAATTTCCTTGATATTGTCAAACATTTGCAGGTTATTGTGCCTTTTACTAATCCAATCACATAGGTACCCACATACACTAAGTTTTTAAAAAATATATTGAGAAGGAAATGTTAATTGAACACGGTGGACACTGTTGTTGTAAGTAAAGGCCGTAGCGCCCTTTTACAGAATAAACCTCCACCGAATCTTAAAGACGCCGGAAGCTTTTCCATTCCTTATAACATTGGTCCATTGTTTATTGATAAAGTTGTATGTATGTGATTTAGGGGCTAATGTTAGTGTTATGCCACTATTTATATGCATGAAATTGGATATAGGGTCTTTAAATTTTACTAATATTACCTTGGAGATGTATGAGAAAACAGTTAAGTACTCAAAGGGTATTTTGGTGGATGTACCAGTAAGAATGGGGAAATTCTTTATCCTCGCAGACTTTGTTGTACTATATATGGATGATGATGCTCACATCCCCATTATTCTTGGTAAACCGTTTTTACATATTGCAGCTAATTTCAAAAATGGTAGTCTAATTCTTTCTGTAGGTAATGATAAGGTTACTTTTAACCTTAATGATGCTTTAAAACGTCTCATGATAGAATAATCATGCCAATCAATTTATATTACTAATAAGATTGCTCATACTGACTTGCCTTGATCCCCTAATAAGGATCTTTTAGGGGACCCCATGTGTTTATATTCTATTGCAGGTGACAAAGATACTGAAAATAATGAGCTGCGACAGGATCCAAAGAAGAAGTAATCACATCCTAAGAAACGCTAGAAACCTTGAAAAAAATCTTCATATGCATGTGAGGTAAATATGGCAAATGGTGAGCATTCTAGCGAAGATCACGTAATTTGTAAGCAAACAATGACCCCAAGTTTCTTTGGTTTTTTAACTGCATGGGGTTAGCATTCAATCTTTGATCCTACTTGAGTTATAAGGTGACTAAATTCAAGCTAATGAACTTAAACAAGCGATTTGCGCGCGGCAGGCAACCCGTATGTAGTTTAGCTTATTTTCATAGTTTAGTAGCTTTTTCGTAGTTTAGTTTAGATTTAGTTTGAATGTTAGTGACAGAGTGTGAGGTCCTAACGAACTTGGTGAAGTGTTATTAAATGTTTTGCAAGTCTAGATGAACGTACAAGGAGAAAACAAAGCAAAAATGGTTGAGTTAACAGTATGCCCCGTTAGGCAGGGCGAAATGACACATGGCTGGACTAAAACAATCCTCGTCGGGCTCACATCATTTTTTTGGGGACTACGAGAACTTTTTTTGGTAAAATATTCTCGGATACTTCGGGCTCAATGAAGGGTAACCGGGCACATTGCACTCGTACCGGGTGAATTGCACGAGTACTAGATTGGTTCATAGGGTCATTTTCAAACGGTTATAACTTTTTCTCTAGGACATTTTACTGGGTTTATAACTAGTGGTTGTAAAGAACTTTGAGTCTACTTTCCAATGCAAAAAGAACCGAGTTAATAAAATTTATATATTGTGAGATATGATAAAAATAGTGAGCAATGATCCAATTTCAATTTGTGAATATGCTACTCACGCTACACTCTACCACCCACGTCTTTCTTTCATTCCACTGAAACAAATTGTCCAACATCTCTCAAAAATAAACCTCACAAATCCAACAATGTATTTAGGAAAGTAGGGATCGAATACACAAAACGACATGAATTTTAACTCATACTAAAAAGTCAAATTGACATAAGAACCTTTGTGATGGGGAGTTAACTACGACTCTAAAACAGAATTAACGAGGTTTTAATTAAAATAAAATAATCCTAGGATGATGGTTTACCTTGAACTGGCAACTAAACTAAACAACAATCGATTAATAAAGCACACGAACCATCTAAAATAGGGCTCACTAATTCTCTTGAATTTATACTCCCTCAAAGCTCACCTCACGACATGTCTATATTCATTTTGCCTATTGTCCCTGGGATCTATTGTGGGTTTCTTGCCTCTCGACATCAAAATCGACAATATTAAGCGTGCAATTAATTATGCCCAAAATTTATTTGCATGCATAATAAACTGACAACATGAATTTAGCAACTCCATGATGTCTCAAATTAATCAACCACCAAAAAATTCCATTAGGATGGTTCATGAATCCCCTAAACCCTAGTAATAAAACTACTTATAATTAAACTAATGAAATCAACAAATATGATTGAAAACATAATTACTAGAAAATAGTAAATAAACAAGATTTAAAAAGCATAAACTAAATGAAAGAATAGAAAAGTATAAACCTGGAATTAGATTGATTGAATGAATAAAGTAATGAATGTATAGAGTAAACTAGGAGAGCTAATCTGAAAAATGTGATAAATAAACATTCAAGGGACCTATAACCGGATACGATATATATCAAGCCTTAAAAATTCGGAAATTTGAGGAAAAATCCCAAAAACCAACCCGCCAGACGGGTCGGGCAAAATTCACCTCATTAGGCACACAAGTCAATCTCACCATCCTTCGCTTCCAATCTAAAAATTCTCACTAAGTGGAAACCGCATAATTGGTCGAGAGAAATCCACCCGATTGAGCGCGCTTTAATGTTTCTTCCTTTTCTCTAGCGCTTCAAAATCTCTAAGGGAAATCCACCAGAGTGGTTGAGCAAAGTCCGCCCGACTAGGCATGCAAGTCGGCAGTTCACAAGGACAATTTTTAATCGCAATAACATTTAGCTCATGAATGTACACAAGACATGCCACCTACTTTTGAAAATCTCTTTGAGTCTACTTTCCAATATGTCAAGCATCACTTAATCTAGTGTGCAGATTATCAGATATGATCAAAATAGTGGAAGGTAGTCAAACCATCACTTTGTCAACATCGTTTATCCTTCTCTTTAACAATGCTCTTAAGATCACTCTTTCACAATCAAGACAAAACACTTAAGAGACTTATCTATGATTAAATTATAATGACTCTTCCTAATCTCCCATGGCTCCAGCTACTTGGTTGTGGCCTCACAATATGATAAAGAATTAATGCAAGAGCATCAAAACCTGTAAAACTATACTTAAAGCATGCACAACACTAGATAGACAAATGTTAACACAAAATAGCTCTCAAGAGATAAGCTAAAGCCAAAATTAATTGGAAAAAAGGAGCACAAACCATGCATAAAATACACTTATTATCCATCACCGCTTCATCCCCTTCCCCTCAAACACCATCCCGAACCCCCTTACTCTCCCTTCTCTTTCATCTTACTCCCTTCAATATTAAGGACATTGTTGAGTTCGACTCGGGGGGGAGATAAGTATTTTGTTATTTTGTAGGTTTATTTATTTATACAGTAGTTTTATTGCTTTCTTAGTATTTTTGCATGGTTTGTTCCATTCGCTAAGAGTAGGATTTTACATGTGACTAGAAAGAATGTACTATTTCTTAGGATAGTTTGTTGCTTTGTTAGTTGTAGTGATTGATTGATTATTGAATCGCTTGTGAAGTTGGATTGATGATAACTTCCATGTGCCCTGCATTATGTTTAAGATTGAATTGGGCATGTGATGAGTATTGCTTAGAGATTTTTTAACCTGAACTTGAACTTTATTTACTTTGATGCCTTATCATAGTTTGCCTTATAGCCATGTATAAAGTAAGGGCTTGAACTGTGTTAATGGGAGGATTTGAGTCACGCATTAGTCATTATATGCTTATTTTCTTTTATGTGTGCTTATTCCTAGGGTGAATATGATCTTGGCATTGAACTCTAGTAGCTCGTCTTTGTTAGTTATGTGTTGCGCATGATAGAAGACTATCTTCTTTAGAGCTTCCAGTTACATCTCTAGGCCTTCATGATGACAATATTTTCCCCCTGGTCCAAATATTTGTAGCCTTGACTCTCATTTCTTATTTAACTGTATTGCAATTTTTTTAGCCGTGTATGGTATGATTTTTACCCAAGCTTGGTTTAGGGGAGTTGTATGGTGAAGGAGTTGATGGTGTGGTTGTGTTGGTGTTGCTTATTTTTGCTCCATTCATTATAACACCACTTGTGGATATTATGCTTTTTGGTTTAGATAAATAGTTGGGGAGAATTAATGCTTATGATTATTTGCGAGGAGTATTGGATGTGATGGTTAAGAATTATAGAACTTGTAATGTTAGTAATTAATTTTAGCTTTATTTTGCTTTTCAAAAAAAGGGAACAAATATGTGGAATGACAACCTGTGAGCTACATTAGTTATTAATTTCTATCTCTTATATGGTTGGCTTTATGATTATGATTTAGGTGGACGGTGTTCGCGGAATATTGTGGGTTGGCATTGGAACTCGGATTCTCGGAATTGCTTGATTTGGTTTGTTTAAAAAGTTTTGAGGGGTGAAGTCATTGTTTTGCGATTTGTTTACTTAGGGACAAGCAAAGGTTTGGCTTGGAGGAGTTTGATAAGTGTGTTTTGTATCCATAGTTTATCCCCGTTCTCTGTTGGTTTTTTTCCCTAATTAGGCTCTTTTGATCCAATTCTACTAACATCTGTATTCTTTAGTGTCTTGTGTGTTGGATTGATATTTGTTGTAGGAATTGGTACTTTGTATCGATTTTCATGTCATTTTGGGTACTTGGCGAGTTAGTAGGAGTCTTAGCCACGTTTATGAGATATAAGAAATCTTGGATCTGAATTTGAGGCCTTTGGGAAGTAAGGAAGTTGAGTTTTGAAGCATAGGAGCAAGAACTGAAGACCAACGAGCATACGTGTAATGTGCCCGGTCCGACTGCAGTGTGCCCTATCAAAGTGCACTATGCCCTGTTTAACAAGAAGAATTGCAACTTTGAGATTTTCCTACCTCTTCCAACTAGTTTTGACTTTGTATATATAGGATTTCTACCCTAGGAATTTGGAAGTCACATTAGCATAATTCTTAGATTAGTTTTCCTTAGTTTATCTCTCGAAAAAACTTGTGTTATTCGTTTATTCAATCAATACAATTTTAGGTTTTATTTCAATGTCGTCTTTTAGTTTATGTTATTTATTTTAGTTTTACTTTACTTTTGTTCAATGATGTTCTCTTATTTATTTGTTATTGCCGATTTAATTTTAATTATGTCTGAGTAATTAAATTTATAGGGAATAGGGGATCCATAAGTTATCCAAATAAAATTGTTTAGTATGTAGTTGATTAATTTGATACGTGCAGTCTCGAAATTCCTATTGTCAGTTTATTATGCTTTCAAATAAATTGTGCGTAGGTTTAATTGTATGTTTGATATTGTCGAATCTGATGTCGAGAGGTAAGAATACCATAATAGATCACAGGGACATAGGGAAAACGAGTCTAGACAAGAGCAAAAGCCGCTAGATAAGTTTTGAGAGAATCTAGATTCGAGAGAATTAGCGAACCCTAATATGGAGGAGTCACATATCTTTTTAAATAATTGTCGTTCAGTTTTATTGCTAGCTCATGGTGAACCATCGTCCTAGGCCTAGTTTAATTTGGTAAATTTGTTATTAATGAAAATCTAGTGTCTTTAGCGTCATTAGACAATTCCAACCTCAAAGGTTCTTATAGTAATTTAGCTTATTAAAATTAGTAGAAACTCAATACTTCTTTGTGGATTCAATCCCTAGCTACGTAGTTACCATTGTGAGGTATATTTATGAGAGGTGTAGAATAACTTGCTCATAGCCATAAGCTATAATTATTTAGTAACTCTACTCTAGCTATGATTCATCATTAACATAATAGCTAACCTATAGTTTACGACTTGTAAGTGTATCAACAATGGAACTATCCCACAATTTCTCTAAAGAACTCTCTAAGGGATTGTTTAGTTGGGTCTTTTGGAATACAATGGAATGGATTTAATACCATTCCAATGTTTGGTTGGTCATTTTTAGGGTAGAATCTCATACCCGTGGGTATTTATTTCTACCCCATTGCCTTTCGGTTTCATACCCTCCGCCCCCCATAAGATTCAAACTCCATAGTCCATACCCGTGAGTATTAAACCCTAGTTTGAGATATAATGTGGGAAAAATTAAGCCACCATAGTTACCCACATTTCTTCATGCTTTACAGCCACTTGCTGCCACCACCCCAACCTTACTGCCACTATCTATCCTCAAAACGACAACAACACCTACTAACCTCACCAGTCGCCACTATTGTGACCTCAAAACAACTACCATTGCCACCAATTTCTTCTACTACCCCTAGAATCAACAACCTCCTACCAAATTCGACCTCCATTTCTGTTGCAAACACTGATTCGACACTACCCTATTCGATCTCGCCAATACAAGACTTGTACAACATTCCAAAAGGAGTTTCGAGGCTTGTACAACAAGTAGACCTAGTCTCTTACGTGTTTTCTGAATTCCAAAAGACGTTTGTCACATTTCTCAAAACATAACATAAAACTGAAAATTAAAGGTCGTGATGACAGTGGTGAAGATACTTGTATGAATCCATTATATAATATGAAGAAAACATCATGATTAGCTTTTAGAAACCATTACAAAATTGAACCAAGCAAATTTGTTATTTTGTCATGGGGTTGTGAATCCATACCACCATGGATTCTATATCCATTCCAATTTAATGAACCAAACATCAAACATGCCATAAAAAGAGAAAAAAAAAACATTGGTGATCATAGACTCTCTCGTCTCATGTTGTGCCTTAAGAAAACAATTCTCTCCCAAGAATCTTGTTAGAGATATCTTCCGTTTTAAGTGTTAATATTTCTTGATCCTTTTTTCTTTTTTGTATCCCTCAACCTTTTGTCTTTTCACTCTGTTACCTATGGAGTATTTTACAAACAGATACCGCACAAACTGAGGTAAGTTTTTTTATGTCATAGAAATACTGTCAAAAATTATGAGGGTTGATTTGGCTTTTAGAAAACTCCGATGGTTGTAGTTAGGGACTTGCAATTCGTAAAAATTTTAGCTACGAAGGCCTTGTTATTCTCGTGTTATTTTTACTTATTTTCAGCAAAATTGAGTTCAGTTCAACAAAAATCATTTTCAATCTTTAATAAATTATTAAGTTCCACCGACTTATTTTTGTTGAACTGAAAATTAACATTTTATTAAGGATTAAAACTGATTATTGCTGAACTAAACTTATTTTTGCCGATCTAAATTTATTTTTATTGAAATAAACTTAATTTTGCTAAAAATAAGTAAATATAAGACGAGGAAAACAAGAGCTAACTTATCAATTAGCTAGCCCCAACAAGCTAATTTGTTTGAGAGAAAAAAATCGCCAAATCCATTAAATGCTTATAGTAAGCTAGCCATTTGAGAACAAAGTGCCTAAAGACTGAATTAGTTAGAAAACTTATGTGGCATGGAAAATTAGCTTACCATTTAATATGCTCTTAAGGGCCCAATTTAAGGTTAAAATTGTCATATGATAAAAATATCTCACATTGCACGGGGAAAACATTTGAAATCTGAACCTCCAAAATTTTATTTCCGTTTTCTTTTTGGGTAGCTTCTCAAATAAAATTTTTCTGTCAATATATGTTCTAAATTTATATTAGCGAAAAATTGAAACTAATTCTTTGTATTTAATCTTATTTCTTAAAAAAAAAAGTTCATCCACTTTATTTAAACTCTACTAAATTATGTTATACTTGGAGTTTTGTTACAATTATAAAACTTTATTAGTTATGTTGAATTCTTTAACTGTAAAATCTCTCCTAACTAAATTATGTGCAGGTTCATATCATTTGACAACAAAGAAAGTAGTTTCTCCAAAAACGGCAAAAAGTATTACAATTTCAACTTATGCTACTTACATTTTAATTATAATTTATTAAATAACTGATAAGTTATAAAATGTATGTTAATTGAAGTTGCTGAATTTGTAGAATTATTATAAAAAGTTTATCGACAAGTAATAAATTAAATACTCATACTTTTACCTCGTAAATTTTTTAAAAATACTTTTGCGAAAATCGTACATACCACAGGATCTAGTATCTATCTAAAGTAGAATAATTGAAAAGCATTGGGAGTGTCACGTAGGATTTTGTGCATTATAAACCAATCATGTTTGAGATAATTATATTTTTATTTAATTAATTCTCATGCCACATAAGTAAATCAAACCAATCATATTAAAGATAAAAAAAATCAGATGACAATTAAACAAATTTTGCCAATGATATGAAAGATAATAAATCGGTAAAAATAATTCTACCAAATAAGATATTGATGAATAAAATAAATATTAAGAGATAAAAAAAATGCAAATTAAATATTGATAATCTACACATTGAAACGAGGTCTAACAAGATCTCATATAACTATATTTTGTCTTACATATATGTTGCAATAATGATTCAAACCGAACTAGTGAATATTGTTAAATAGCAAAATAATAAATGCCTAAAAAATATTGTCTGTTAAAAAAATTGATGGGATGGAAAAAAATTATATTATTTGTTTTATAATATTTCTACTTTTAAAATAAAACATTATACTATCCCGCGCTTTGCATGAGTTTCTACATTAGTAATATAGTAATAAAGTTCAACTAAGTCGAAGAAAACAGACCCTAAGTGAAAAAAAAAAAAAAAAAAAAACTTAACAAAAAGTGTTATTAGAGGAGAAAATGAAAAAAAAAAAAAAAGAAAAAGTAAGAGTTACAAAACAAAACAAAACAAAAAAGAAAAAAAGAAAAAGAGGCGCTACCACTCAAATAAGATAAAGTTGGGATTATCAAAATATTTCATTTGTTTCACAAAGTTTGTTACAAATTTTGTTTATATAATTGGAATCTTTCTACTTATATAAATGTTCTATTGGTTGTTAATTAAAAGCGTTAATCATTGCAAAGTAATGGTCAATTTTTCTTAAATGTGATTGGATAAGGTTATCAAGAATATTAATTGAGACTTAGAGTCATTTTTTCCATTAAATTAATATATACTACTCCACCAACTCAATTCTTAATATGCATGTAAGATTCCAAATGTAATAAATTTCCTGAAATAGAGGAAGAAATTTTTCCAAAAACTTAATATTCCATCTTGTTATAATTCTTTCATAATGGTGGATGTCCATATTCCCCATGTGTTAATTCTCATCATAATTCTCACCATAAGTGTCCTATGTAAATATTCTTGTAACCTATGATTTTACCCCTCCATGTAACTCCCTTCATTATAGTCACTTATGACCTTTCATTGTTCTTGGGGAATAATTACAAGGTAGTCATGTGTATAAATAGAGGGCTCTTAGTGTAGAGTAGACACACTTAAATAATACAAATTATATATTCTCTTAAGTATCTATACTCTCAATCTCTATATTTTATAACACGTTATCAGCACGATAGTTCTATCTTAGTTGAATCACTTTCTATCAAGTCATATTCATAGACTACAAAAGCTATCCAATCTCTAATCTAATAATGCTTATGAAAAGGTCCTTTCGATATTGATATTGCATTACAAAATAGTTTTTTTTTTTTAATGTTAATAATGAATTATGACATATACGTACAAACTTATTTTTATTATATATAAAAAAAAAAAAACAAATGTTATCAATCATGAAATGCCATACCATTTTCAACATGTCTCGATATATATTTATTTTCATAAGTATCACTATTCACTAACGTTATATACTCCGGTTATTTTAACAAAATATATAGGATGTTTCAATGAAGAAAAGGAAATATAACGATATCATACTTGTTATTATGTATTTTATTTTTGTATATGTATTTTTTGATTATATATTCTCTTTTTAAAAAAAAATTAAATAAATAAAAAACATGTAATATATCAAGCCACTATTAATACACGTTACCACAATGGATACTTGGTTTAATTTTCAAAGTCACGATTTATTCCATGCAATAATATTATTACATATTATTTTAATATACACGTTACAAATCACACGTCTCTTGAATAATATAACGTTATACTTTGAAATACATGGAATATCCACTATAAAGACAATATTACAAATTAGTAAAATAAGTAAGAATTATTCAACTAATAAATATATATTATTGTAATGCATATTGGTAATGATGAAAATTAAAACAACTACTCCGAATAATGTAAGCATGGAATTAGACAAGTGTAGAAAGAAAAATAAAGAGAAAAATATATAATCTAACTATAATAAATGACAAGTAATATATAAATGAGACTTATATAAATAAATATACCATGTTAGTGAATAGATACTTAAGAACGCTAATGTGAATATTATAATGACAAATATAGAGAATATTAATATAATGTTTGAATGTTAATCAAAGTATCATTATTTTTTCATTAATTAATTAAATAAAGAAATGAACTTTAACAAAATTATTTACTTGTATTTCGTTTGTGAACGTGAATTACTTTTATGAGTAAAATTATATATATTCGTGTAAAGTCATAACTTTTTTACCACATAAATGACTTTTAGTGACCTTAAATAAGTTTAAAGATGTTTTTTGTGAGCAATTCTTATTTAGTGGTTTTTGACGAGAGTGAATTATGTTAATTAGTTGGTGGATTATAGTTTGTAATGACCATAGTCATGTTTTTCTATATTTATGTGGTGATATTAACATACATTGAATTAAGAATTACTCTATATTCGATTCCATCTTATATTCTTGTTCTTTCTTCATTATCTATTTGAATAAAAAGTAGTTTGATGAGTTAAAAATAAAAATAATGAATAAAAACAAATTGAGCATGACCTTGTGAGAAACTCGGTTTAAATATCAATGATTTATTGATTTATTTATTAGAGGTGCCAACATGATATAATTAAAAGTTTAGAATGACACCATCCTGAAGGTGTCTTAGAATGACAACGAATAAATGTTATTGATTATATATCAATTTTACATGCTCCTATTATAATTAATGTCTTAGAATGACAACGAAAGTCATTTGCTAATGAACCTAGAGCACGCCTGAAGCATGTTAGATTAGCAGATTCTAGAGACAAGAATATTTAACAAAGGAGCATAGCAACAATAATTGATAACGACAAATTCAAGAAGTTGATACATTTGATGGATCTCCTAAAGTGATTATGTTTAGTAAATTGATATGTACCAAGATTATATATAGTACTCCAATGTATCATGATAATAATCAATGCTCCAGTAGAGTATGAATGATTATTGCATAAAGTATTAGTCTTGCCACGTATAGGACGAAACACATGTTAGTGTTATTATATCACATCATATTAATATTCATGGCCATGCATGAAGTATGTATAATAAAGTGATCACTAGTGTTTGAAAACTGACAAAAGTTTAAAAAAGTGATTGGATGTGATAATTAAATTAAGCCATCCGGGTTTGATAATAACCCGTTTTGGAAATTTGAAATTTCAATTGATATGAAATAATGTGCTGGCGCTCTCTCATGTTAGTTGCATGAAATGAATTGAATGGCAAGACATAAAATTAACACCGAACTATATTTTGATTGTGAATTTTGATAATTTGTTTTGAAGCAAATTTCAAAAGATACTATATTGATTTTGAATATTATTATTTTGTATAAAGAGTAATGAAATGGGTGAATAAAATTTTGGATTAATTATACACTATCAATTATTAGGTGACCAGAAGCTCACCGAATACAATGAACTTGTATGTTAAAATTTTGGGCAAGTAAGAACTCACTATCAAAGTCATTGGCGATCCAGAAGATCACCATGGAGTAGAGTTACATGCATACAAGTCATCTATTTTTGTATAAACGATCCTTTTTGATTGGGGCTATTGAATGTTAGCACACACAAAATAAGAAAAGAAGAGAGACAACTGCACAATACACATCTCCCCGTTGATAATGATCTCCATAAGAGCACAAACAATTATGAAAGGTTTGTCAATTGATAGATGTGCATTATAAGTTAAGGAAGAATGATTTTCCTTGAGATTGTTCTCCAGAAGAGATGAAAAGTATATTGAATATGACTTTTCCGATCCGTATGAAATTATGTACTAATTAAGTTGGTTAATATAGAATTTAATGCCCCTATAATCTAGAAAATTTAACCAACTTAGGGGGAGAAGAATTGGGATAAGTTGGCAAAATTACTAACTTTATTAATTATTATAAGATGTTGATCCCTAAAATAATTATTGAAGAGGTTATGTGCCAACTTTTGTCCATATAATATCGTGACACAATGTATAATTTGATTTGTATCTAGTTATGACTCATGATGCATAGCGCTGAGTATATATTTTAGCTATGTTATGTGTATACATTAAGATATATCTTGCCAAGTGTACTTGAATTGCTGCACCTGAAGTGCAGGTCAAACGGCCGATTCTGAAATAAAGATGAGATATATGATAAGATAGTGCAGTTGACACTTTTAAAAGTGTAATGATATATTAATATCATAGAGTATACCCTGGAAGTGGCATAGATATCTGAATTATAATAGATGGCCTATGATAAATGAATTGAAAGTGATAATTGCACTAATGAGGNGTACTAATGAGAGATACATTCAGATATCAATTTGAAAAGCATGCCAATTACAATTTGAAAATATGATGATACCAGTATATGATGGAACCAATGAATTCTATGAATATGTAAAAGGAGTGGATTAGAGAATAGGGATCTAAAATAAATGTCCTATTTGGTATCGACATATTGATAATGATCGAAANGATCGAAGGTTCTCATTGACTTGAAGTCCAATAAATGTGAATAATGATGATCATGAAGGACCAGAAGTCCGACAATGGGTTTTTGAAATCCACACTGTACAGTGTATTGCATTTTTGGGTCTTACATTTATGTGCATGTGTGTGTCATAGATAAATGCATTATTCATTACATGTGTAGATAGTGGTTAGATGCATCACTCATTATATATGTGGTTTGTGTTTAAAATCTTATTAGTATAAATTTTGCAATTGATAATATTGCATGCACCAATTCTATACAATAATTGTGATGTGAAACTTTATCTATATTTGTGATGGAGACTTACAAGAAGAAATTATTCATACTGCAATCAAAATATATTTGTGATGATGAAACTATCCATATGAATGATGAAGGCGTTCTAATAGCATATTGTGAACCATGCAATAATGTTATAGAAAAACTTCTACAAGACATATTAAAATATATATATATATATATATATATATATATATATATACACCTTCAAGTTCTATATGAAGTATTTTGAACACCTAAATGGTAACATTATTGTTATCAAACTCTTGAAGAGTATTAATGACTAAATTATCAACAATCAACCTGAAGTCTGAGCATATGATAGATAATCATAATATTTGTCGATTGGAGAACTATCACGTTAAATTGCAATATGCTAAGAATAAGAATGTAATGACTTTTATGTTATTACTAATTTACAATGAGATTGGATAGCGTTATTGATAATATCACGAGTTACCATAAATCGTGGCCAATTATGATCAATATTTCATTATCAATAACTACCTGTATGACTTCCAAAAGAAGATATGAATTTGATGGTTATGATAGCTTGAAACAAAATAAAGTAATGGTAAAAGCAATATAAATATTATTTTCAAGAGTATGCATGGAGAAATGGAGATACCTTATATAGAATATTTGAAGATTGAAGTCCAATCAAGAAAAATCAACTATCAAGGAATTGAATGGTATTCTACTTCAAGTGTGAAACTACCCAAAAACAATGGATTCGTTACACTAGAAGATCTCACGTTATGTATTTATCAGGCGGAATAAAATGCGCGCTGCATTCTTTTTCCATTAACCATGGTTTTTTCCACTGAGTTTTCCTGGTAAGGTTTTTAATGAGGCAACATTTCATATGCATTAATTTAGTTAATGAACATCCAAGGGGGAGTGTTATAATTCTTTCATAATGGTGGATGTCCATATTCCCCATGTGTTAATTCTCATCATAATTCTCATCATAATTCTCACCATAAGTGTCCTATGTAAATACTCTTGTAACATATGATTTTACCCCTCCATGTAACTCCCTTCATTATAGTCACTTATGACCTTTCAATGTTCTTAGGGAATTACAAGGTAGTCATGTGTGTAAATAGAGGGCTCCTAGTGTGGAGTAGACACACTTGAATAATACAAATTCTATATTCTCTTAAGTATCTATACTCTCACTCTCTATATTTTATAACACATCCGTGTTTTTAGTTCTTACATTCATTTTTTCACATGCGACTTACAATATTAATATCTCTGAGTTTGATATATTACATAATTATATAATATCCGCCACAAATTTGTTGCAACAATCGATTGTTTCACAAAATATTTTTTTTGTCGCAACTAATTTGTGGCGGAGATACGGATCAAACAAGATGTCAGATGATCATGTTTTTATGAATGCATTAACAATGACAATTTCTAATATGCATCCACAGCATCTAACAAACTATGCTCCCGGGACAATGTTCATATTTTTGTGTGCAATGTTTCAGCTTTTTATATGTAATCTTCAATTTTCTATGATTTATGTTCATTAGCATTTCACTTATTTGATTTTAAATAATTTTCCATTTTTTCTCACTCTTTTACTTCATTTATGTATTTTTCTATGGTTCTTATATATTTACTTCATTTCACTTATATATTTGTAATCGATAATTTTTTTAATAAGGTAATAATAGAAGTTTGTTGAACTGTAATGTTCACTTAGACATGTTCAGTTTTCAAATACAATATTCAGCTTTCAATGAACAATGTTCGGTACCAGTTCTACACATGAAAAGTTTTTACTAAGAAAACAAATATTTAAATTATAGTGTGGGAAGTAAATCCAAAGAAAATTATGAACACTGCCTATAGAAAACTGAACATCAAGAGTAAATTTTCACTATTGAAAGTTTAAAAAACAAGAAACCAAGTATTTACATTATAGTTTGGAAGTAAACATTTTGACTAAAATTTTGAATGTTGGTGACTTTATAAACGCCAAGAGCATAATTCTGAAAGTGAAAAGTTTCAAAAAAGAAAACATTTATTTACATTATAGTTTGGAAGGCAAATCCTAAATAAAATTATGAATATCGATTATACAAGAATAAACATCTCAAGATTAAGATTCTGAATATTGAAATTTTAAAAATAAGAAAGCAAATATTTACACTATAGTTTGGGAAGTGAACATTTTATATTAAAATATGAACATAGACCTTATAAGACTGAACATTATTATGAAAGTGTCTAAACATTGTATGCATCGGATGTAGGGTAGACTAATTATATTGTTTGCCCTTAATTCCCTCCAATTCACAAATTCCATGATTTTTTGGTAAGGAAAGTTGTTTGGTGCCCTTAATTCTTCAAAATGTAGGAATTGTAAATTCCTTAAAAATTCTAAATTCGTACAAAATGGAGGAATCACAATCCACAATGCCCCATTGGTGATTGGAAATTCTTATAAATTTGGAAGTCCCGTATGACAAACAAACAAGTTAGAACTAATTCCTATATTTTGTATAAGAGTATTAAATTCTTATATTTTTTTTGACAAGCTTGTATATTTTAAATACAACTAGAAATTGAATTCTCACAGCAACCAAATGAAAACAAACCAAAATGAGTTATAATTATGATTTGAATAGCATCAATACTAAATTTCCATCTTGAATAATTATTACGGAGTGTTAAACAATTATTACGGAGATAAGTCCCAAAGATTTATCCATGAGCATGAGGGTACGTGGATGAATAAAAAAGAAGGAAAAAAAAAAAAAAAAGAAGAAAAAGAAAAACCCACAATTACAAAGAAAACAAGTACCTTAAATTATTCCTCAGTAAAAGAATATCTCTGTATGTGTAATTTGTGTACTCTATCTAGTAAATTTATACATTGGCAGCTTTGTAATTTGCATCTTTGTAAAAAATAAATAAAGATTTTTGGCAGCTTTGTATCTTGTAAATTACTCCCTTGTTCATTAGTAGAGACAGGTTTTGGTTGCGACTTCTGAGTGTCTATTAATCTTACTCTTGGAATCAGTGTTTTATACGAATCTTACCATTTTTATATTTGCTAAGTGGATCCATCATTACTCTCTTACCTTGTTTTAGGGACACCATTTACCACTAATTGTATTTTTATTATTCTTAATTATTAATTTTCCTTTATTTATTTATTTATTTTGTTTCTGATAATAACAATTAATATAACTAACCCTGCTATAGTGTACAGAAATCTGCATGGCAAAAGTGTACTGTAAAAACTTAAATAGCTGATAATAAAAAGTGGAGTAACACAAATAAAAATGAAAAAAGTAAAAATAATTTTTCGTAAAAGAAAAAAANAAAAAAAAAAAAAAAAAAAAAAAAAGGCAGAGGTCTTTGTCTTTTAGCACCCAAGTGTGTCCATGTGCAGTTCTGTTCCCATATAGTTAAACACAGTCTTATTAGGCTCATTTGTTTTAAGCTTACTAGTCTAGTAAGTTTATTTTAAAAAATTTATTTCGCCTTCGTTTATTCTTCTCATTTATTTATTGTAGATTTAACGATTTGTAAAAATATTTATTTAACATAAAAAAAAAAAAATTAAGTTCATATATAATTTTTGTACACTTTTTAAAGTTAGAACTACTTAAAAGTGTAACATAAATTTCAATTAATCACTTGTTGAGTCGTTATAGAATAAAATAACAGATACAAATTACAAACGACTTAAAACAAAAATTAAAAAAATAAAAAATCATATAACGGGCAAACTACAAAATACTCAAACAAAACACACAAATCATGAGCTAAAAACAATGATAGTCTTAAAACCCAAAAAAACCATCTACTTCAACTTATCCTTTATAAGCTTAGTAAAAAAAAGAAAAACCTATCTTCACCCACCAGTAATCACTAATCACCCCTCTCTCTCTTTCTCTCTCTACTTCTCTGTTTAACTCTAACACAAAGACTTTCTCTCTCTTCTTGAAACAACAAAAAAAAAAAAAAAATGGTGTCGCCAGAAAGAAGTAGATCAATGGGTGAAACAACAAGTCCAAGGATCTCATTTTCAGCAGAGTTTATAGATGATGATAGTTTCATATCAATAAGTCCGGGGTCATCACTAGATAAAGATGATGAGATAGAAATAGAAATAGAAAGAGAAGTGGTTAAAAATGGTGCAGAGTTTGAGTTTTTATCAGGTAAAAACAGTTTAGATGCTGGTCATTCTATGTTAACAGCTGATGAGCTTTTTTTTGAAGGAAAACTGTTACCATATTGGCAAATCAACCATGCAGCTGAAAAACTTAGCAAAATCAACATAAAAAAAACATCTGATGATGACAAAGGAGGGAGTAATAGTAAGAGAAATGAGAATGGGGGTATATTATTAGGAAGAGAACAACAAGAACCAAGAATATGGTTTGTAGATGATGACCCATCACCAAGACCTCCAAAATGTACTGTGTTATGGAAAGAATTGTTGAGGTTGAAGAAACAAAGGTCATCTACATTGTCACCTTCTTCGTCTTCATCGTCTTCGTCGTCATCGTCTAGCTCGTTAGGGGATGCAGCTGCTATTGAGGTTAGGGAAAAGGAAGAAGGAATGAGTACAAGAGAAAAACATATTAAAAGGATTAAAAAGGGATTAGAAAGGACTAAATCAGCTACTTTTAGGATTAGACCTATGGTTAATGTTCCTGTTTGCACTCTAAATGGTAAGACTACTTCATTACCTCCTTTGTTTCCTCTCAAAAAAAAATAAGATTGATACTAGTAGGTGATTTCTTTTGGGGGTTTAGTTCGTTCTCAATCACTTTCTGAATCAGTAGGATTCTTGATTGATTTATGTTCATCAACTATTTTTGTTTTTTTGGTTTTATGACCTCCTTTTTACCTCTCTTCATTCAAGTTCCAACTCCTCTATTTCTCCTTTTTTTTGGAGATAAATTATTATTGTTATTATTTTTTTTTTGATGTTTTCCAGGAAATTTGGTTTTAGTGGATCTGATTATGAGTGAATCACTACCATGTATATGCCTGACATTGTCTATTGTGTTGAATGGTTTTCACAATTAATGTGTATTAATTACTAATGTCCATATATTCACTGCAACTGCATTTGATGAGCTTGACCAAAAGTCTAAATGATACTTGAACCTTTTATTTCAGTTTTTTTTTTTTGGTCTTCAAAACATTTGGAGGGAATCATGTCAAGTGAAAAAAAAGTAGACTAAAGTTTTCTAATTGTTGTTTACTTCTAGATTTATTATAAATCCTTGGGAATTACTACCACCTACATACATTTCATGTGATATCAACACTTGCAACATCGTTCACAAAATATACTCTCTCTGTCCAATAATATTTGCCCTATTTGATCCAAAAAGCTCTCGAAAAAAAGTAGGCCCATCGAGCAAATATTATTTGATCGAGCGAGTAAATTTATTTGAGATCAAGCCCCTTCAAAAGAAAACTTGGCCAAAATGTCATTTGCTTAAACTTGTGATGTGGTGCACAATAACAAATCTATAAATGTGCATGATTGACCTTGGCAGAGAAGAAACAAAAGCAGGGTACATTGTTGTTTGTAAGGTATTCAGTGACTTATATCCTCATAAAAATGCTGATAAATGGGGGAAGAAGGTGGTGTGTGAACTGTAAAGTGCATTATTTCCTTGCTGAGACAAGGCACAAGTAGGGTGCACTAAAAGTAAATGAATGCATATTCTGCTTGTTTTTCTCTACTCATAATGCAGTAGACAGTAATCTCCCTATCCTCTTCAATTCTCTCTATCCGTCTAATACAAACAAGAGGTCTACACTTTAATGGTCGTTTCGTTCAATGTAGGATGTGTCTTTCCCAACGAAGTTGTGACTCTCAGGCATTTCAGATCCTCGGAAAAGCTACGACATATTGTTTCAATGAACATGTGACCGGCCTTGTATAAAGTTTGTTCTACTTACATAGGGTTGGCTAGGAAATTACTTCGTTTTTTGAATAGGAAATCAAGCATTATTTTCCAAAGATCTTCATCAACACATAACATGGGAAGTGAAGATTGTTGAGTTAAATGGTCCACAAAAGTTCTAGTCCCTACAATGTGAAAAAAAAAAAAAAAAAAACATCACCAGCCAGCTCTTTTTCATTTGTATTATTTCACTTTGCAGTTCGCATGATGTAAACTTCCCAGGAACTTGAGTTTCTACAAGGTGTAATGTCGTACGTTCATTCAAAACACCACTATGTCTAGCAATCAATCTGCATAAGCAATACACAATCTATATCATTCATCACAGGAAGAAGATTAAACCATAACTTCATTGCTTCGCACAGGACAAGTAGGACAGTAGCTAAAGGAAGCACAGACGAATCAGCAAATCGTTTCCTTGACATTCATGATCAGTTTTGCTCATTGGTAACAAACACAAATTTACAAGAAGATATGATACTTCGAATATGTACTTACAGCAAACAGGTGTTACAATTACATTCACTACATTTGACATCGAAAAATAATGATACGCGTATTACAAACAGATCACAAAGAAAAAAAAAAAAAACGGAGTATATCCAAAACCAAGTATTTCCTTTTTCTTACCTTCCTCTCTAATTGAGGACGGGGACCATATACAGCTAAAATAAAAGTCAGAAGCACCTCTAAGGGAAAAAAAAAATTTGTACAATAAAATGACAGCCTGACTAGCAGGCAGCATAGAGGAGCTTGTTTAATTGTACCAAGTACTTCAAACACAGAAGCCTTAACTCAAAATCAGACAACAATTTCTGAAACCAAGAGCTAGCAGAAAATACCAAGCAATTTCCAGCTGTATTTGAAGTTGCCAAAAAATGAATCAATTACTCGTTTCAAATCGTGACCCTTTAGTTAGGGAGAGAGGACCAACAAAGGGATCATGTATCTTGTCCCGGCGGCAGTGAAAGACTATTACCGGGAGTGTACCTAAAGCATGGATTAATACAAGATGATTAGCTCGATCAACAAATTGAATGAACCTCAAGAATATGGATGAATGCATAGAATTTCCGACTTACGTAAAGTGCAGCCCAGGTTTTTGAAGAAGGCCTCTCGAAATTGTTCCAGTTAGATTATTGTTCTCAAGGTGTCTGCAAAATATCATCATTATGTCAAATGTCAATGATACATTCAGGATATCACAATGGATTACAATGACAACCAATCCATGTGCCATAATATTCATTTTACATAATTTGAGCTTTTCTCCTTAATAAAGAAGAACAAGATCAATATCCCTATTTTAAAGATTCTAGCCACAACCCTATATTTCTCTTCTAATATTTCTTTCACCCCTAGCACCAAATCAGATCTTGACCAGTCTAACATCTATCCACCATGTGGACCTGTGACTGTAACAAGGTAGGTTAAGAAGAATATCAAATTGTGTATAATTTAGTTGAGTGATGACAGTGAGGATGAAAATCACATGTACAGAAGAGCACATCTAAGTTATTGCCAAAAGAGAGCACATCAATACCTTTGCCTCAAACTTGGTCAAACTTTAAACAGTAGAATAGACTATTGAAAGTATTATCCTTGTTTTAAAGATGGTCCAAATTACATTTTGTTTTACATAAAGCAGTGCAATCATAAATCAATCCAACCAGTGATGTCTTTCTCTGATCTGGCAAAAGTCATCTCTATTTAAGTTATAACTAGTCACAAATTGAGGGTAAAGAGTAGTTCTAGTGGTTAAAGCTTCTCTTCCAATTTCAGGGGATCCTCGGATCGATTCTCATTATCTGGCTCCATACCACACAAAAAATGACTAGTACCAACTCAATCTTGGCCAAATAAATCTAGTGAAGTGGGCAAATTTAATTGAGTACGATTGGAGTGCAATACGTGCTTCTCAAATCAAGGATTCCAATAAACATTATCTTTGAAAATGTAGTGATCGCATATGGTCTTCAACAAGCAGATGGATTGGTGGATTGATCATACAAACATCAGCTTGCTAATTTAATTCATATTAATCAAACCCAAGTAGCACTAATTGGTAGAGTAATGAAGCATTGAAGCTCGTAGTAACAATCATGGAAACTCATGCAACATTGATCAGTTAATACGGAAAATACTGAAAGATCGGAATTGAAATGGATTTCAACTAGTGATATTGGCAGGTCATGAATGAAGTTGCTCTATCCCTCATTGGCCTCATCTGTTAGTCTCTGATTTGTTGAAAAATGATGTGGGACTAGCTAACATCAATTTAAATGTTATATAGCTTAAATATTTATCGAAATACTGATTAAACGGGCTAATGCAGTGGCGTTGCTTAGCACTGTTTTTACTGATCTAAACAATTTTACTGGTGGTTCATAAGCTGCCATGAATTGGAAATATCAAATTCTAAATCAACTTGAGAACGTTTAAACATGATATGTTTGCAGGAGTTCTAGTAGGAATGTTCAAGACTGGTTTCATAAAGAACAAGTTGAAGAGAAGCAAAGTTGATGGTGTAACCGCGGTAAAAAGGGGGGTCATGCTAGAGGGTCCCAAACATTTTTTGCGAGTCACATAAATCTTTAAAAGAGTCAAAAATAAAATACGAAGTAAAACTAACTAAAGAACAGTGTCTCAGACTTGTTATGGTTCTAAAAATATGTTGCTGGAATAATTTACTGCAAATGAGTTATGAGTGAAACAACCATTCTCTCTTTCAATACAGGCTCAACCTAGAAAACAGATTGCATAGGCATCTTTACACGAGAAAGAATCTACCATATTTATCGGGACTTTGTTATAATTTTCAATCACATACCATGCTTAATCTGGCTAATACCTTGAGATAAGAGCCACTTCACTATAATTTGAGTATTAGGTGAAATGAAGGGACAAATTAAACTTCTCTTAAACTATGCCATTATTTTCATATATGCAGCTTTATTCCACACCCAGCAAATGCTCACTCTCATTGGTGAGCAGGTAGCCACCATTCATAAATCTCCATTCCAAAGCAATAAATTAATTCACAGCAAAAATAAGACAATGTCTGTGATTAGCAAGTCACCATAAATAAAAGCTTTAAAGGATATAGAACTTACAGTTCACGCAAACTTGTGATATCTTCAAGTGATGAAGGAATGGGTCCAGTAAATTGATTATCTTCCAAGCCCCTAATATAGACGCAACATCATATAAGAGATTGAAAACCTTTCAATAAAAATCTATAGAACATGCATCCACAAGCTCAAAGCTATTAAAAGATTGATACACCTATGATCACAATTCACAAGTTTTTTTTTTCACATCCCATTTTATCATCAAGACACTATGTAACAAGCTTTTGCGCCATAGAACTTTAATAGCCCCCAGCTGGGAGCCTAAATCCCATAAATGAATGGATACTGATCACATTTGAAGATTTATCACACCATTAAAAATTACAACACACACAAGAACATGCCAACATTCTTAGTTGTGTACGACGTCTAGGGCCCACTCAATCATGTATACTGAAATTCTCAAAGAACAAAGGGCTTACAGTGTTTCCAGATGATTCAATCTGCCTAATAGAGAGGGTATAAATCCGGACAAGCTGTTATTTCGAAGCAATCTGTCAAATAAATGAAACATAATGATAAGTATCATCCCAAATTTAACTAGCACAACATCTATAAGATCAGGCACCTACATTGTGTTCAACGCAGTCAAATTTACAATGTCAGGCGACAGTGTTCCTGAAAGACCCATATTCATCAGGTTTCTGCTCACAAAAGGAAAGAGTGCTGATGAGAATAAGCATTCAATTTATAGGTGAAGTATTCTGGTGTTGAAGCAGAACTCACATAGAGATGATGCGAACACGTGTACCATTAGAGCATTTTATTCCAGTCCAGGAGTATTGATCTGGGAAACAAGGGTCACCATTCCAATCATGTGGAGGATTTTGGAGACTGCGCTTGATGCTCTTCAACACAATAACTGAGGCAAAAAAAATAAAATATTGATTGATAAGGACTAACGCATAACAAGCCTCATCAAACAACTTCCTATGCTATTAAGCAATCTAAAACAAGAACAATTCTAATTAGGTCAATACCTCTTTAACTTTGGCAATACAGTATATAGCTTTTCACTAATTATCGAGAATAAAGGATACTCTAGTAGTTGAATCCATCATGGAAGTATGTCATAGGGAAAATAAACTGGTACACATCTTAGAATTTTAGTATGGTAGCAATATCATTTACAATAGTTAATTTAGCAAATGTTTTGTTCATTTCTGTACCTTATTCTGAAATATGTGCATTCTTATAAGCACTTTTGATTTAGCTTAACGCTCAAGAGTTCTGTGTATAAAGCACAGGTGCAATAGTCTGGTCAAGTTCTTTGGTTATTTGTCTGATTCTACTAATAATCAAGGAAAAGGCTATGAATATCTATACTTCCCTCGATCCTGGTGTAACTCTGTAATGAAGGTAGAATCCACAGAAGGGGAAATACCCTTGGATTTTTTTTTTTTACCTTTTTCAGGTTGCACCTGTTGCTTAGTTTATTTGTGCAACAATATCAAAGGCTTAAACTTTACGTAGCTGTAAATGTTCAGGTTATTAAGTTATAGAACATGGTTCAATGGTTCATAGTGTGAGGTGATGACGAGAACATTAACCAACAGTTTTCCTTAAAACAAAGATATACTGTAAATTATAAGAGAACAGAACCACTAGTATGAATGAAAAGGGAACAGAACCACTAGTCTACTACAACACTTGAGAGTTCAGAGATGTACCGTCACGCAAGAGGGTTCTTTTTCCAACTTTCAAAACATTAAAAATCTCCCCACCATTGATCAGAGGACCAGCGTCCGATCCATTAACTGGGGCAAATTTAATGCGAGTTAGACCAACAAGGGGCCATTTGGTCGCAAACACAGCCACACCAGATGAAGTCACATTCATGTTCTTGATATATGGCACATCGTTTATACTAATGTCAAAAGCCCTTCCAGATGATGTATTACCGTCATCAGCAAAATATAAAGCAATGTAATAGTTTGAGCTTTGAAGATGACCAGCAGGCCACTGCAGTTCCATTAGTCCTGCATCAGCTGCTAGTCGCGTCTCAAAGATATCAGCAGGTGGAAGATTCCAAATTCCTGAAACTGACACATTCGGAGCATTTGTAGCAGCTTGGTGAGGTCCAAAAGGTTGCCATAAGCGATCAAATTGGTCGTTTGGTGACCTGAAATCCAAAATTTATCGAAATTAAAACAGTGAAACGAACAATTCTACTTATCATTATCAAAATAAAAAAAAAAAAATACTGATAGGTTTATGCTAGAAAAGG
Organism: Suaeda aralocaspica; assembly: GCA_016808085.1. Classification (NCBI taxonomy): domain Eukaryota; kingdom Viridiplantae; phylum Streptophyta; class Magnoliopsida; order Caryophyllales; family Amaranthaceae; genus Suaeda; species Suaeda aralocaspica. Next base: position 4,947,046 of record PYUH01000055.1, on the reverse strand, counting down.
CTTGCAACGATAGTTTATTACACGAATATGCTATGCACAACTCAAATTACCAATACATCCAACCGTTGAAACTACACTTGATAGCAGACATCAATAAACATTGCAAAGGTACTACTTGCAATATGCATAGTATACATAAATAAAAAGACCAGGAAAGTGACTATAGAGATACTCTCGAAACGCTAGTAGAATCATCAAAGACTCTAGTTTCCTCAGCTTTTGGAAACAATATTGGTATGAATATCTTATAATTCTGTCATCTACAAGTTTAATCTTTTGTTTTCATCCTAGAAAGAGGCTATCAAATACTCAATGTCAACATCTTAATTCCAACTAAAGTCAAAAAAAGCACAATATTACTTACAAAAACATCATAATTGAAAAGGTCAATCACCAAAACCACAGACAAAAGTCAAGATAAAACCTCCAAACTTATTTAACCCAATATAGTGTACATAGTTAAATAGAATGAATCGAATGTTTTTCAAAAAATTTGCATACAATAAATAACTTTTTAAGTTTCTTAAAAAGTAGATATGATATGCCATCCTCACCTGAGAATTGGTCCAGTAAACCCAAAATTATTCCTAGAAATCAAGCTAAGAGCATTCTGGCCAAAATTTGTCGAATTATAAACAGAATCATCCAACATAACAACCTCAATAGCCGAAATAAAAGGGTCGGAATCAGTAAGCTGGTTAACCCCAAGACAAATACTCATTGTCTTTTTAGCAGCCTGAAAAACACCTTCATAGTAAGTTGACATATTATGAGCATAATCTTCGGTGGAGTTTACCAACCCCCATAAAGTTCCGTCCACAATCTGATCAAAAACAGGCGGCTTATCGTGTCGATCCCCGTTAAAACCACCGTAGAAATAAGTAGTCCTGACCATGTATTTTGCAGATATGATCACAGGACTAATTTGGTAGCAGAATTTCTTGTGGGTGTTTTCGTGTTGCGGAAATGATCGAACATTTGATAGGATTGGCAATACCCATGAATACGGCACCGTTTTGTTCTCCCCTACTGAGATGAAGTTGGAATCAGGGAGCCAGGTGTGGCCGTTGAATTCGATTGAGGATGACGCGCCACAATTAATACGAAAGCCTGCAAAAACATTAAAAAATATATATATGATTAGCATTATTGAATGAAATAAATAAGTTAGAAGGAGATAAAACGACGGCGTATAGGAAGGAAGTGGAAGGGGGCGTACTTCGAGGGATTTGGGATTGAGAAAGTGAGGAAGATAGGAGAGAGAAGATGAGGGTGAAGAAAAGAAGGAAGGTGAGAGAAGACATGGATGAATGTGTGTTTTTTGAGAGAAAAAAAACGGGAGGTCAAATGAAAGACATGAAATGGGGGTTTTGGTGAGAGGAATGGAATGAGTCGATGGAAGAAAGGAGGAATAATAATAATAATAATAGAAAGGAAGTGAAAAGTTAGTTGAGGAAGGAGGAAGAAAGGAATTGATTAATTGGAATTGACTGGGTTAAAACGCGGGAACCATATAAAAACACTTGGGTAACAACCACGTCAAACTGTATAGAGGCCGCCTCTTGTAAATTCGAAATTGAGAAATTTTTATGGTAATATTTGTCTTATCATAATATCATATATTCGCTTTTACAGTGTGTCTTTTTTTTTTACTAGATTGGATGGAAATAGAATGGATTGGAATGAAATTGATTAGTTGGGGTTGTCGGGATTAGAATAGAATGAACTGAATTAAATTGGAATAATTATTATTTGAATGGCAAAATATTGCAAATATATATTACAATAATAAACTTGTAATCGATTTTGTTAAAAACATTTTTTTCACTAGGGAGCCATAAATACTGTACCCAATCAGTTGAACGACAAATACAATCCTATAATAATAACAATAACAATAAAGCAAAAACAATAATTGTTGTTGATGTTGTTGTAATATATATATATTTGCATATTATATTCTTCTAAGGAAAAACGTTATGACAACTATTTGATTGAGTAAATTTTGTTTACTCCGTACGATTCTTGGTGTTTTGTTCAAAAGTCAACTAAAATTAAATACTCCTATTGGTTAATTTTGGTTGTTTAATTTTTGTTTTTGTTCTTTGATAAACATGTTTAATTGAAAATGAAGCAGTTAACTAGTGTTAATGTATAAAAAATATGGTGACATCGAGATAATTAGTTGAGTAGCTTTAATTGGTTAATTGGGTTATGAATCTTATAATTTAAATTTCACTATTTTGAAAGTAGATAAGGATCATTGTAATTATATTTAAACTAAAAATAAAATAACACACACTTCACTTCCTAACGTCTAGTGAAAATTTTTCTTCACAAGAATTTAAAAAAAAAATCCACAAAAACTAACAACTATTATTATTATTATTATTATTATTATTATTATTATTATTATTTTCAACATTGAATTAAGATTTAGATTTTTAATAATGGATTGTCGGGATTAAACGGGTTTAGTATGAATTGCCGAAATGAGATGAGTTTAGAATGAATTAAAATGAATGACCCGGGAATGGAATTGATCGGATTGGATTGAAATAAAATGGAATGGAGTGGAAATCTAATCCCCTTAACACGCTATGCTTACACAATTGAATTTGAATTTTTTTTTTTTAGCAGAAAAGTGGAGTACGCATATCAACAACTAACTACTCTATCAATTTAATAGAAGTAGTACTCCGTAATTGAAAGTTTTGTGTTTCAGTTTTTAACTTTTCCAACCTATTGTAAAAAATTTGTGTGTTATGACATATTGACATATGACTCTTTAAGTCTACTCTTGTTTTATTCTATTTGTAACATATTGGATCAATGTTCATACGATGCATGAGATTTTGACCTTTGAAGAATATAATTAAGAGAAGTTTAGATCACCATTAGTGGAGGAAATTATAGAAAACTCTTATTTTCTCTTTTCTATATTAGTCACAACGTTGCACTTCGACATGCATTTTAAGAATAAGCTTTGAAAGTATAAATAAGCAAATTTATTGAAAGAATTTTAATACCGTAGGTTACCTCATCTATATATCAAAATTATTTTGATTAGTTTGCTCGTTTATATCCCTAAATCTCTTCTTTAAAGTACATGACAAAATGAAACATTGCGAGGAAGTATTATTTCATGTGTAAAAAATGAATTAGAGAGAGAAAGAGTGTATTTATATTCTAACTAATATTAAGCCCATCTAATTAAATGACGGTTGTCATGAATGAATAACAATATAACTAACTCTATTATACACCTCATATGGATATGGCCAAAAAAAAAAAAAAGACATAATATATTTGTTATATATTTCGAGATAATAAAGACAGTCAAAGAAGGGGTTAGATTAATTGAGGACAATAAAAATAAAAATTACTAAAAGTTGTTGATATCAAATATACAGTAATAATATTCTTCTTTAAAAGAAATCTAAAATAGAGTACTTAAAAAGAAAATAAAAGATTTTTATTCTTAAATTTTATTATTATTGTCCTTCAATTCCATATTCTTTGCTACTTTATGTACACAAATTAGTGTTTAGTTAAGAAAATAAAAATCACGTGGAGTAGTTTGGGGTATGTGAAAGAGAAAACAATTATCAAAAAAGAAAATGGGGTAAAAATTTTGGGACAAACAAAAATATAATTATAACAAATATAATGGGATAGAAGGAGTATGATATAAATTTTTATCAATGTAGTATAAAGTTGAAGGTGACAAAAGAAATTTTAGTGTAACACAACGTGCGAAGTCAACCTCACAATACCTCAATTTTCAAAAGTTATGTTAAATTATTTTATTTTTATTCTTCAAAAATACCATTATAAATCAAGTTGTTTTGTTTGAAAAGATTCATCTAAAAATTACGACTATTTCAATACTAGTGATTATATTAAGAAGATGTTAATCAAAAGTTAACAAGGTGTTTTTTTTTTTTTTTTTTTCTTAATAAAGACAGTCAAAGAAGGGGTTAGAAAGGGTTTTGAAATGAAATTAGAAATTAAAGAAAACAGGTGAAGTAGTGTAATGGTGTTAGTGGTGGGTGTTGTCGTAAGTGCGGAAGGTAAGGAAATGGGGGAGTTCAGCTGTACAACTAATGTACTACGTATACGGAGTAATCTGTAACGTGGGGCGCCAACTAGGCTAACATCACATGTATTGATATGCATGAAAGTGAAGTTTGCAAGTGCAATGATGTTACGTAGGTCTTGGTTTCCAACTTTTATCCCCTTCCCCTTCAAAATTTGTTGTGTTTTGATTGACATTGATGTATTCGTATGATTGTATCTCTACGGGGTTGGAAGTTGGAACCGTGGGTCGAGCTCAGGGCCGATTCTTTCGAAAACCCGCGAAATTCAAACTCTCCTAAACTAAATTTATTTGTTTTAAACTAAAGATGTGTTAGAATATCTATCTAAATTTATCAGTATCAATCAATCAACCAATCAACCAATCAATCAATCATCAATCATCAATATTAAACAATCACTTCAATATATGATATTAAAACAAAAGCCACTTATTGTAAAATTGACATTTATCACTCACTCATTGGCTTGTGTTTTAGAATTTTAAAAATTAAATGTTATCTAATTAACTGTGTTGTAATATACATTCAAATATTGTTATTTCGTTTCCTATTTCACTCTTATTTTGATTATTTGAATATAGAGCTATGGAGGTGTGGTCCCTCATTGACTACATGTAGGCCTGGTTACTGGGCGGGTCGGGTCAATTATGGGCCGATGTCATAGCTAAGCGGGTCAGTGCTGAGGGGGTCAGGGTCGGGTTAGGGTCAGTCCATAATTGATTGCGGGTCGGGTTGTATATTATATGGCTTACATCTTAATGAGTAGTTTCTCTTTCATTTATGTATTTCATTAATGCAAACACAAGTTTTGATAACATGGAGCAAAGATATTACTTAATCATAGCATAACCTCTCAAGTGCACTCAAATGAATAAAAAGAGAACATATTAATCTTGAAACCATTAATTCAGTGCAATCATAAAAATTCAAATCAAAACTATAAACAAAACTCTCAAAATTATCCATCATAAACCCTACTTAATCTTAAAATCTCAAGTAAATAAATAAATGCAACAGTAGAAACATCAAACAACAAAAAATCGAGAAAAGGAAAAAAAATCAATGAAAAGGAATAAATAAATAATTAAAACACAGAAAAGCTGAAAATGACTGCAATAATTAACGAAAAAGAAAACAGAAAAACAGTGTATTCCAACGATTATCTCGTGCATGTAAAAAATTATCACAGATCTAAAATGACAAAAGGAAAACATCAAAAAAACATATGAAAATCAATCTAAAACCCTAAAAAAGTCAACAATTTCTCCAAATTTCAGAAATTCCACAACAAATTAGCCAAAAAAACCGTCAAATTCAACGCAAATTAACGAAGAGAAACAAAATCGCAGAAAATGTCAGCAACAAAACAACGATTATTCAAGCGAATTCAAAATCTAAGAAACAAATCAACAAAATGTCGTAAATTTATTGCATTGAACTCAAAAATTCTACGAAAAAAAACAACATTTTACGAATTAAACAAAAATGATTACGCAAAATAAATTAGAGAATTAACATAAATTAAAATTAAAATTAAAATTTAAAAATAATTGCGATTGATGATGAAGGTGAATGAATGAATGAATGAATGAATGAATGAATGAATGAATGAGAGAAAGAGAGAGAAAATACCAGAGAATCCGTGGAAAATGGAAACCCTAGAAATAAGGAAGAAAGGGTGATGACTGAGGAGAGTGAATCCGTGGAGTGGTTTGATGAGTTAAGTGGTTTGATGTTATACCCAAAATAAAACCCTATAACAGCCCTAAATTAAACCCTAATCCAACCCTTTATATAACATTTATTAAAAACCCAACCCAAATATGACCCAACCCTTTATATACCCTATAATAAAAGTCCAACCCAAAAGTTATTGGACAACCTTGTCCAATAACCAGGCCTAACTACATGCACCCAACTTTCTATAGTAATGACTTTCATGTTTGGTTGAAAGTTAACTCTTGTCCTCATACATCCCCAAATTGTCAATATCCTCCATGGCATATACTATTTTCCTTTCTTACTTAGTCTATTTGGATTAGAAGAAATGATCGAAACCATCCTCAACCTCAATTCAAAAGCACTTGATTCTTGCATGAAGACTGCTAAAGCTTTAGTTGGGGAATTTTTTGCTCTTCAATACCACAAAGAATCTACCACTGCTACCCCTCTTGATGAGTGGAGCCCCCCTCCTTCTCACTCTCTAAAACTCAATGTAGATGCTTCCTTTTCTATCCCAAAAAATCCAGCAGGTTCAGCAAGCATCTTTCGGAATTGTAATGGTGTTCGGGTTTTTGGATTTCAGAAGAAAGACTTTGCAAAGTCCGCTCTTATAGGGGAACTATTAGCCATTTTGGAAGGTTTAACAATTGCTAAGTCCAAAAATATGCAGAATCTTATATATTATCCAAAGTGATAGCTTGAAAGTTGTGAGATTAATCCAAAGCCAAGATTTGATGAAAGATGCTAATTTCAACATTATCACTATGTGCAGGGCCCTTTTATTTGATCTTACAGGAGCATCCTTGCACCAAAAACCAAGAGAGTCCAACAAATTAACTGACAAGTTGGCAAAACTCATCAGAATTAGTAGTGCTACAAATGATTTGTATCACATTAATCCTTTTGATGTGCCTACAATAGATGTTTATGACTTGTACCTGAAAGAGAAACCTTCTTAACTCAGTTTTTCTGTCTTTGATTCTTTTTCCCGCTTTGTATAAAAAATATATATCTAAAATATAATTATTTTTTATCTGTAATTACATAAGAAGTAACATAAAAAGTAAAACTATAATTTGATATTTTTATATTTTATAAAGTAATGAAGAATTATTATATGAAAATTAATGTTGTCCAAATTTACTACCATGATATTTCAATAGTTTATTACATGCACTGAATTTTAGCTCAAATATAAATATATTTCATGGGACACCAATATGGTTAAAAAAATATACAAATTGCATGGGATTGCAATGATAATTATATAAGTTGAAATGTCATAATTTTGTTGTTTTCCTAATTCTATTGGTAAAATTGATTTTTTTTGAATAATTTTAGTAAAGATTGTAGCTATGTCATTCAGTTAAAATTTCACAATTGCAATTTTAATTTGACATTTTATTTAGGTAGGGAAAAAGAGATTTTTTTTCCTAATTATTTTGTTAATTAATTTTAGATTACTTTTTCTATACTGTGCAAGATATTAAAAACAAGTAATTCATGCATGGGATATCAATATTTTAAAGGTGACTATTTGTTGACACAAAATTTTTTAGTATTTTTAGGTGTCAAACATATCCAATAACTAGAGAAAAATATATTAGATAATATGATTTGTTAAGATTTAGGATATTAAATTATATTGTTATCTTATTCTCAACATATATATATGTCACTCTTTACGAGAGTCCCATGCACAAATAAAAATACAAACCCTCCGTAGCTATTAGAAACCAAACTCATGACATTTGAAATGAAATGTGAAAGTTTAACCACCAATCCGGCCATAATAAATTTGATGTTTAATATTTCGAAGTAATGGATAATAAAGTCTTGTAATCATATTGTATGAGCTTTTGATTTGTATCGTTTATTCACTTGCACCAAAACTACGTCATTGTTATTTTTATCTCAAGTCCTTTATAGTTCTTTTGCTCTTTGAATTAATAGTTTATCACATTTCAAGTTAAAACCACTATAGTCTTATTTCGCACTAAACAAATAATACATTATGAAAAACAGGCAAAAGCATATTTGATAATTATAGCCGACCCGGGGCGTTGTCCGGGCCAAAATTCTAGTTATTCTTTATAAATAGGGGAGTAGTTTAGGGTTTTTAGGAGGCAGAGAGATGGAATAATTCACAAAGACCCCATTACCTCCCTACTACCGAATTGTAGGTAAATAGTGCGGAATAAGTCGATAAGACCCCGTTATTATAAGAAAACCAAACTAAATCCCCCACCATTGGAGAGAGGAATCAAGATGTTCACGACAGTGGTAACCCACAAATTATCAATGATATTATTGCTTATCATATTGTATTTTTGCCTCTAATTATTAATTTTCAGGTTTAAATTTTATGGTTTACACTCTCCCATCGAGAAAGTTTGTCTGGCTTTGGTTTTTGCCATTCAAAAGTTGAGACGCTACATGTAGGCTCATACAGTTCATGTCGTTTCAAAAGCAGATCCAATTAAATACATACTGTCAAGACCAGTACTCTTGAGTCGACTCGCAAAGTGGGCAATTCTTTTAAAACAATATGAAATCATCTTTGTCCCTAAAAAAACTGTTAAAGGGCAAGCAATAGCCGACTTCTTTGCAGATCATCTAGTACCTGCAGAATGGGAACTTAAGGATGATGAGTTGCTAGGGGAAGGAGTGTTCTATGTGCATGTCTTCCCACCTTGGAAAATGTATTTTGATGGGGCAGCTCGTTGTGATGGAGCAGGCGCATAGGTCATATTACTGTCACCCGAAAAGCATGTGCAAAATTATTCATTTGTCCTGACTCAAATATGCTCAAATAATGTGGCTGAGTACCAAGGTTTATTATAGGCCTTCAACTGGCTATTAAAATGGAAATAAAAGACTCGGACATCTTTGGAGACTCACAATTGGTCGTAAGTCAACTTACTGGTGAATATGAAGTCAAGAAAGAGGACTTACTCCCTCTCCACAGGCGTGCTCTCACTACAAAAAAAAAGGCCGATTTGCGACGAAAAAATTCCGTCGCAAAAAGCCCAAATTCCGTCGCAAATGTTCCATCGGAAAACAACTCGTCACAAATTACAAAGTTTCCGACGGAATTTCCGTTGGTAAAAATTTTGCGACGAAATATGCTGGAAAAATTCAAACTTCTTTTGCGACGGAAAGTCCGTCGGAAATTTACGACGAATATCTATCCATCGGAATATAGCCACCTGATTAATAAAAAAAGCAGCGGTGAGGCAGCATTAACCACCCCATCACCACTGCACCACCACAGATCACCACTACATCACCCACCCTACAACCCACACACCACTAAACGAACCACCGTTACGCAGGAATCCCACAACCCACATACCCACCCACGACCCACTTCCCTCACTTACACCTACCCACCTAGATCGAAACCACAAAATAAACCCCCACCCCACTCACCCACGATCTCCCCCACCCAACCAGAAAAACAGCCACCACAACCCCAAAAAAACAATAAACCAAATTAAACCCAAAAATTCAAACCCAAAACCTCAAAAAATCGAAGCCAACAACCCAGAAATTCAAACCAACAACCTCAATTATTCTTCTGCCAAAAACCACCAATAATTCATAATAAAAACAACAAAAATTCGAGCCAAAAAAACGCCAATAATTCAAACCAAGAAGGCACAAAAAATCGAGGCCAAAATAAAAAAAAGCGAAAAAAATCAAAATAAACAAAAAAAAAATAACTCACTACATACCTTAAAATCAATCATCTAACATTTTTTTTGGTCTAATTTGGCCATGAAAACCCTAGATCTAGGGTTTTCATGGTCAAATGAGACCAAAAAAACACGATCTTGAATGCTCTCACAAAAACAGAAGAAAACGAAGATGAAAACAGTAGAGGGAAAAGGACGAAGAAAAAGAGGGAAAAAAGAAGAAGAAAACTAGAAGAGGAAGAGAAAGGGTGAAGTGAGAAAGAAAAACAAAAACGGTAGAGGGAGAAGGATGAAGAAAACAGAAGAAAAGGAGGGAGAAAAGAAGAAGAAAACCAGAAAAGAAAGAAGAGGAAGAGAAAGAGAGAAGTGACAAAAAAGAGAATTTGTAAAGTAAGAAAGAGTGATAGAGAATGAGTGAGAAAGAAAGAGAGGGAAAGTTAGGCGGGCAAGAGTGAGGGAAGTTGGGAGGGTGATTTAGCTTATATAGTTAGGGTTTGGAGGGTTTTTCATTTTTGGTTAAATGGTTATTTGCGATGGAAAATTTTGTCGGAAATTTGCGAGGGATAAATATTCCGTCGGAATTTTCAGTCGGAAATTTCAATTAAAATTTTTTTTGACTTTAGTCGGAAACATATAAAATTCGTCGCAAAATTCCATCGCGAAATACCGATGGATTTTATTTCCGTCGGAAAATCTTATATTTTGTGACGGAATTTATTGTCTGTCTCAAGAATTTCGTCGCAAATCGGGCTTTTTCTTGTAGTTTCTAAAGCTATTAGCCAAGTTTGAAACTACAAAGTTAGAACATGTTCCAACGAGTGCCAATAAGATGGCTTACGCGCTCGCTAATCTTGCAGCCACTTTGGCATTGGGGGCAGAGGAAACCATGAATGTGCCTGTGCGTAATCGACGGGCTGTGTCTCTTGATGAGGAAGAAAGAGATGAAGAGGTCGATTCAATATTTAACTACCAAATTGACAAAGAGGATTGCCAACAACCAATTATAGCTTACTTGGAGCATGGAAAGCTACCAAGTGAACCAAAGCGCAGGAATAAGATACGTCGTTGAGCTCCTAGATTTACATACTACAAGAAAACACTTTATCGAAGGTCCTTTCATGGACTTTGGTTGAGGTGTCTTGCAGAAGATGAAGTAACAAAAATCATGGAGGAATCTCACTTTGGGATTTGTGGTGCTCATCAATCAGGCCCAAAGTTGCATGATCATGTCAAAAGAATGTACTATTGGCCCACAATGGTACAAGATTGCATGGAGTAAGCGAAGAAATGTGAAGCATGTCAATTCTATGCCAAATTTTATTCATCAACCCCCATAACCATTGCATCTCACGGTGGCTTTTTGGCCCTTTGAAGCATGGAGACTTGATGTCGTAGGACCCATCACTCCAAAGTAATCCACAATTCATGCATACGTTTTGGCTGCAATGGACTATTTCTCCAAGTAGGCTGAAGCAATTCAACTTCGTGAAGTGAAGAAGGAAAATGTGGTCGACTTCATTCGAATTCACATTATCTATAGATATGGTGTACCAAAACAAATTATCCTTGACAATGGGACACCATTTTACAACAGGTTGGTGACAAGTCTCTGCCAAAAGTTCAAATTCACCCAACACAAGTCGTCAATGTAAAATGCTCCTGCCAATGGGCTAGCTGAAGCCTTTAACAAAAGGCTTTGTAACTTGTTGAGTAAGGTAGTGTCAAAAACTAACCGTGATTGGCATGAGCGAATTGGAGAAGCTCTTTGGGCATACAAGACAACATATAAGACTGCAACATAAACAACGTCATATGCTTTGGTGTATGGTGTGGAACCTATCCTACCATTGGAGTTGAAAATCCCATGACTATGAGTTGCTATACAAGAAGGTCTAACCAATGAAGAAAGCGATAAGCTTCGATTGGCAGAGTTAGAAGCACTTGATGATAAGAGGCTCCAAGCTCAACAAAGTTTAGAATGCTACCAAGCTCGCATGTCATGGGCTTTTAATAAAAAAGTGTGGCCTCGTTCCTTTCAAGTCGGGGACATGGTGTTGGCAATAATAAGACCTATAATTACATCCCGCAATACTGGAAACAAGTTCACATCTAAGTGGGATGGCCATTATGTGGCGCGAGAGGTCTATACAAATGGAGCTTACAAAATTATAAATGAGGATGGGTTGGGCATTGGCCCTATAAATTGCAAATACCTTAAGCGCTACTATTCATAAAGTGAACTTTGTTGAAGCGTGGTAGCAACAACTCAAAAGTAAAAGGAAAAAAAAAGAAAAGAAAAAAGGTGTTCCTAGAATTACGTATGGCTTGATCATGCAAAGTGATGTCATTGTTACTTGCAAGTACGTAGGCAGCTTGAGTAATTAAAGAGATGAAACATTTGATGATATATGATGAAAGAATGAAAACTCAAGTGCAGCCAAACAAACAACAAAAAAATCCCTCCTCCACAAGGAGTAATCTCCTAAGAAAGAGTTTAAACTACCATAAAAAATGTATCTCCTAAGCAAGAGTTTAAACTGCAAGTTCTAGAATAAATAAAAAAAATGCATGCCACACATCTAAAAGTCAAAAAAAAAGGAAGTAAAGAAAACAAGCAAAAGATTCAAAGCATAATCATCATCCATCCATGTCGCGGGTTGATAAGTTGTTTATCCATTTGAAGGTTGCTGCTAACTCCCAGAATTGGTCTAGTATGGTTACCTTTGCTTATGGCCTGCATGCAGTTGAGACTAGGAGGAGGCTTGGAGATCAAGTATCTGCCTCTCATATTTCTTTAACTCTTGTATCGCCTCAGCATCCCATAAGGGGATAACATCCAGTCCCTTTATGCGTTTCTAGACAACTTCAAACTTAGCCTCAAGGGAAGTACGAGAGTTTTTCTTTTCTTCCAATTTTTTGCGTAAGGCCTCAATTTCCACTTCAAGCACTTTCTCCTCTTATAATGATGCATCAATGCTATATTTGATCTCTTTAGCTACCCTGGTCATTGTAAGCTTGGTTTACTCTACTTCGTTGGGGCGCTGACGGTCGGCCATGCTATGTTGCAGATTGAGAAAGGATTCAACAGCTATGATATGTCGACTTAGCGCTTTAGAGGTTTAGGATTCCCCTTTAGTCTCCCAATTTCTTTGTAAATATCAGAAGCTACCTCATGCATCATTGAGATGTCACGTAAAGAAACTTCCTTGAATTTTGTAAGAATGTTGGCACCACATAACTTAATTGCACCAGCAAGCAACTCATGCGAAGAGCCAAAGGGAATGAAGCTGGATGCGGGTAAAGATGAAAAATTGTTCTGTCGAATTGCCGGGGAGCTCGTATGGTTTGGAACGAACATTCAACATCCTTGCAGTAGCTTCACCCGTCGAAGGTCCATCCACAGTATGGTGAGAATTGGTAGGAGAAGATAAGTGACCATTGTTGGTCAAGTCTCTCATTACATGTAGCTCTTTTATTCTTGTAGGAGTTGGCACAGAGCCATGTGGTAGTTGAAGGTGATTAGCATCATCAACTATAGAGTCATCGATGTCAATTTGCTCTATCACCTCTAACTCAAGATCTCCCTCCTAAAAAAAAGATGTTCAAAATAAATAAATAAATAATAAAAAAGGCAAAGAGTTCCTACCAATTAAGAAGTCATAAGGCAGTGGGATGACTCAAGAACATCGACAAAAAATTGATCACGACTCACATCATCCTGAAATGTAGTGGATGGCCCCTTGTTCCTTCTCTTATGTTTAAAGTCAACATCAGATTCAGCATCACAAGTGCTTATAGTGTCACTCACTTTCCCATTGGCTGGACGACTATCATGGTGGGCTTTCGTAGGAGAAGGACGCAAATTAGGATTACCTCCAACAGATTCAGCAGCTTGGCCATTACCATGTGGCATCAATTTCATTCACAACATCAATTCTAAAACAATTTCATTCACAACATCAATTTTATAACATGATTGTTTTAACATGGGTTTTTTCATGGCATTGTTAAGGTTTAAAGTTACTTTATCATCTTCTACAGAAATAGTTAGGTTCCATTAATAACATCAATAACAGTACCTGCAGTGTGTAAGAAAGGTCTACCAAGTATGATTGGAATGTGAGCATCCTCATCAATATCTAACACTACAAAATCCACAACGATAAAGAACTTCCCAACTCTAACAAGAACATTCTCTAAAATACCCTTAGGGTACTTTACTATCCTATCTTCCATCTTCAAAGTAACATTAGTAACCTTCAAATCTCCCATGTCAAGTTTCCTGCAAATAGTTAGAGTTATAACACTAACACTAGCCCCTAAATGACACAAAAATTTATCAATAAAGAAATAATCAATATTGGAAGGAATTAAAAAGCTGCCCGGATCCTTCAGTTTAGTTGGGGACTTATTTTGAAGTATAACATTGCACTCCTCGGTAAGTACAATAGTCTCTGTCACATTCAACTCATGTTTCCAGCTCAAAGTTTCTTTCAAAAATTTAGTATACGTAGGAATTTGAGTTATCAAATTAGTAAAACGAACAGTGACTTGCAAATTTCTAACTATTTCTAAGATCACCACTGATAAGTGTATTTTATTCATGTATTTTACCCCCTTTTCTAATTTACTTTTACTCTAACCTATGCTCTTCGGAGATATTTTGGCTAACATTTGGTTGTATGGAGTTGTTTGTGCTTGTTAGTGACTTTTTGCTGGATTTCGGTGTTTTTGCATTGATTCTGAGGCAATCATATGAGTTACAACTAGATACTAGAAGCCATGGGTTAGAATTGAAGTATTTAGGAAGCTATGATGAAGCCTTGAGTAGCTACAAGACGAGCTAACTTGATTTAGGCGAAGAGAGCATTTCGCTCGGGTGGTCAGGCGGAATTTACTTAGCATTTTCAAGAAGATGGGACGAAAACACTGATCGCGCTCAATAGGGCGGATTTCGCCCGATCAGTCGGGCGGTTTGCGTAGAAGGCCTACATCACTCGTCTCGGCCGCCCGATCGGGCAGCATTCGCCCGGTTGGTCGGGCAGTTTGTCCGGAGCCCGTTTTTCTCCCTTTTTAGCTCGGGCCTTGTACTTTTTATATAAATAGCTATTGTTTTAGGTCATTTACACACATTAGACTAGAGATTATTTTTCTCCTTAGGGGTTTTTATTCAGTTTCTCTCTAGAAATTACATTTGTCAAAACTTAATCATACATTCAATACAATCCCAATTTCAGGTTCTACTTTATTTCTTCTCTTGTTTTATTAGTTTGATTATGTTTCTTAGTTATAGTTGTTAGTAGTACTTCAATTCTAGATCTTGATTTTGCCCTACTTTATGTTTTTGAGTTATTTTTTTTCATTTTAATTAGTTTAATTGCTTTAGTCATGTTTTTAGTTCTAGGTTTTATTGTCGATTTAGTTTCATTAATTTCTATCATCCGTGAGTAGTTTTATTTCTAGGACTAGGGGATCTATGGATCGTTCTTCATATTTTGTTCATATTTGTTAATTTGATTATTAATGTTCTTGAATTCCTATTGTCAATTTATATTGCTTTCAGTTAAATACTGGCCAGGTTTAATTGTTAGCCTGATATTGTCAAAATCTATGCCGAGAGGTAAGATTACCACAATTAGATCATAGGGACAATAGGCAAAACGAGTCTAAGTGAACAAGAGCCATTAGAGGAGTTTTGAAGGACACTAGATTCGAGAGAATTAGTGAACCTTAATTCAAGAAGTTAATAATCGTCTAATTAATATGTGCATTTCATTTGTTGATCTGTGGTGAACCGACGTCCTAGGTCTAGTTATAGAGTTCTTTTCTTAGTTTCTTCCATTCCTATATAAGTTAACTTTTTGGTCAAAACCCAATATTCAAAGGCCCCTTACAACAGAGTGACTTTATAGAATTAGTAGAATTGCTTGCTTCCCTGTGGATACGATACCTACTTCCCTGTCTACATAGTTAGAGTAGTACGTTATTTTTGATAGGTATACGACTGTCCAGGCGCCCAAAGGGGCTGCTACACAGCGCTCAGTGGGCGCCCTAGCGCTCGCCTCGAGCGTCCTGGTGCTCCATGGGCGGTTCCTTAGAACCCTGATGCTCAATGACCTTCCGTCCAACACTATATATATCCCCCTCCTTAGACAATCATCAACACACATGTTCACAACTTCTTCTCACTCTCTATTTAACTCATCACTTTATCTCTCTAAAAATCTCTCTGTTTTCGTGCCCTACTTCGAAAATCTCACCAAACACTTATTAATATTATTATTACTAATTAATTAAGGTTCATCAAGCTCTCGGTTCTAAAGGGTCTTCGACTTGCACGAAAGGTACTTCGAATGAGGCCAACAATGTCGAAATCATCAAATTGAGCTCTTCAAAGGAGTTAGTTTACATGATTATGTGATTTTAATGCTTTACTATATAATTGACATGTCTTTAATTTATATTCATGTAACATTGATTAATCGACGATTCGACATTGAACTAAAATCAATCTTAAGTAGAAACGTTGCCTTAGGTTTTATGGGATTCATGCTAATTGTTTAATGCTTTCAATCACCTAGAATTCATGTTTAGCTTAAAATACCTAAAGGCATGTTTCCATTAATTAAAGATTAAAATCAATCTAATCCTAAAGCGATCACCCATGCATGATAAAACGAAATTATATGTGCATTAATCAAAACCCGACTAGCCTTATTTCCATACGTGTTTGTAGGTCTAAACCGGAAATATGATTGCTATAATTTGATATTATGATTGTGAAATTACAAATGAGAACAAGTAGAGGCTGTTATACGCGGGGAGACACTATAACCTATTCTTATCCTTGTCTGTCATTTTGCTATTGGGCAATGAACTAATGGGTTCCGTTAGCTCCCGAAAGGAGGATAGTGGCGACTTCTCTACTTGGGTTTTGAGATTCTAGACTCACTCCCCAAGCCAAGCATACTCACACTATGCAAACAAACTAAACACGACATTCAAACGTCCTGTAAGAAAGGACATGTGGGCCCCAAAGCCCCGGGTCCATAGTTTGGCGACTCTACTCGAAACTGGGGACATTCCTTTATTTTTAAAGGAGAGTGGATGAAACTCGAAAATTCTCGTAATTTCTGATAAGTTAATTTTTGATGCATATTTTACCCACGATCCCGATTGATTTTTAGCTCTAATGTGGATCATTTAAGTCATTTCTATTAGCTTTTGCTATTTTGAGTGGTTGTTGTGTTGTTTATAAGATTTTACAGGAATCGATGATTTACCATTGTTTTCCGAGCTTTTTAAAGCATTTGAAGAGTTAGTGAAGAGTTTGAAATCATTTGAGAAGCCTTGCTAAGGATTAGGAGTATTAAAGAAGTACTTAGAAGAAAACAAGCGAAGAAATCAAGAGACAAAGCACCTGACATTCCGCCCGGGTCGAGGTAGCGCGCTCGGGTAATGGTGTTACGCTTGGGTGACCAGGCCCCCGGGCAGGCTGCTCTAGAGGCCTTTTTCACACGTTGTCCCCTTGTTTTGGGCTTTAGTACACAAGTCTGTTTACTCCTAAACCTACGGACAAAATTCATTATCATAAATTCTAGTTTTTAGCCCAAGCTTTCTCTCACTAAGTTGTGAACAACATTCATTCCTTCAATTTAATTCAATCGAGGTTCAATTCAATTCCTTTTTAATTATTCTTTTAATTATGTTTTTAGTTTATGTTTTTGTTTTAGTTTATGTTTTTAATTCTTAGTTTAGTTTTAGTTTATGTTATTAGTTTTTATGCCCTAGTTTTCAAGTTCTTAATTAGTTTATAGTTTTTAATTAGTTTATTAGTTTTAATCATGTTCTTAGTTTTATTTTATTTATTTGATGTATTTTATGCTTTTCGTCATGAGTGAGTAGTTTCCTTTCTTGGGCTAATAAACCTATGGATCGTTTATGATGTTTTGTTCTTGATTGTTTAATTTGATTGTTGATGTTCTTGAATTCCTATTGTCAATTAGTATTTCTTTCAGTTAAATTTTGGACAGGTTTAATTGTTAGTCTGATATTGTCGAAATCGATGCCGAGAGGTAAGATTACCACAATTAGGTCACATGGATAATAGGCAAAACGAGTCTAAGTGAGCGAGAGCCATTAGAGGAGTTTTGAAGGAGACTAGGTTCGAGAGAATTAGTGAGCCTTAGTTCAGGGATTCAATAATCGGTTAATTAATTGTGATGCAGTTCATTGGTTGGTCTATAGTGAACCGACGTCCTAGGCTTAGGTATTGAAATATTTATTGTGTTTAATTCCTTTCCCAGTAGTCATTAGCTTTTTAGTCAAAACCCGAAATTCAAAGGCCCTTTACGGTGAATAACATTTTACAATTAGTAGAGTTACTTGCTTCCCTGTGGATACGGTCCCTACTTCCCTGTCAACATAGTTAGAGTAGTAGGTTATTTTTTTTATAGGTATACGACTGTCCCTACCAATTTCACATTTATAATATTGAATTCTACTTGCTAAGCATAATGCATGCAATTCCCACGTGAGGGTGTTGCTTTAGGATACATGTCTCTTAAAGTATGTTCTATACTTGAGACACCCCAGGGGACCGATATTAAGGATGGTTAGGTGACCTACCTAGGCCGCTCCTTGGTTGAAGTCCATCCCAACCATGACACGTGAATCATATGACCTATTTGGTTCATAATGGATGTCCCACTTTGATCACCACTAAGTTGTGGTGTGGATAGTTGGACACACCCTAGTCATGGTACCCCTTGGACACCCTAAGCCTTACTTCTACTCGCCTCTTAAAACCTTGGACTAGGATTGTTGGACTTCACCTCATGCATAGGTGTGCTACTACATGCGACGTGCTATATGATCCTATGTTCCATATAATTGTTGTTTGCGGGAATCTAGTCTTCTCGTAGCCTTTTCACCTAGAGAGCTGCATGTAGACCATGGTTGATTGTCATGTTGACTAAAGGTCCATATAGACCCCCCATAGGTTGCATAGCATTCCTTTTGTAAAAAGTATCTTCATCTTCCCTTAATAATAAAATAAAAAAAAAAGAAAAGAAAAAAGAAGAGAATAAGGGGAGATGAAATACTATGCATCATACATTCATATAGAGCTAGGAAGCAACCATGATAGGCCTTGCATGTGCCATAAGAGTAAAGTCATTGAAACAAGTAAAAGCAAACATTCTAAAATCTAAACATCGCAGGATAGGTCGTGCACGAACCAAATCAACGACTCCTCTTTGGACTAGGGAATAAGGAACAAGGTTAGTTCGAAAAGACATCCCAACTCACGATCAAGAAAACACAACACCATTTGATTCAATAATGAATGACCAAGAATCTCCCGTCACGATGCACGAATTAGCTCTTACCTTAGCCCAAGTAACACAAGCCTTGGGAGAGATGAAAGTTGAGATGAACGATCTCAAAAACAAAAACATCGTGCAAGACATAGAGAAGGTAGCTAGGAGGGTCACCGAACAAGATTCTTATTTTGATCCTCCTAATCTCGATCAGAACTTGAACGACACCTTGGCGAAAAAATTCTCCATTGCGGAACTTCCCAAATTTAAGGCCACCGACAACCCGAAGTACTTCTTGACAGGCTTCAAATTCTACATGGATGTGAAGTAGATCAACCCAAGGATCTTCCCTATGACTTTTGAGCCTGTATGTCAGAAATGGTTCTTTTCACTTCCCGACAAGGATACATCAACTTGGGAGGACATAACTCACGCATTCATGACTCGCTATAAAGGAAATACTTAAGCTACCACCTCTCAAAGGGAGCCTGAAGTTCTCAAATAAGGAGAAAAGGAAGGGCTCACCTCCTACCTGTCCCGTTGGAGGGAAGTCGCGACACAAATGATAACTACACCACCTGAAAAGGAGCAAGTCAAGATATTCATTACTAATTTGCTTCCAAAGTATAAAAATCATCTTAGGTACTTGGGCCTTAGTACTTTTGAACAAGTTTACCTCATTGGGATCGATATTGAAGATGATCTTAACAAGTAAAGTGGAAAAGGAAGATGGGCTAGTAATCCAAGGACCAATTAAACAAAAGGGCATCCACTTCCAACAACATTAATGTCGTTGAAGAGACTAGAGCTCCTTTTTGGCACTGACGCGAGTACACTCCCTTGGATATGACCTATATTCAAGCGTTTGAAAGGATCCAATCAAAAGGCAAAATAATTCCAATAGGACCTACTCCTGGTCCTACTCCCGAAAAGAGGTCCCTACGGTGGGATGCCAACAAATAATGCAAGTACCATCAAGGTAGGGGTCACACCACCGAAGAGTGTTGGGCTCTCAAGAACCTTCTACAAGACATGGTCGAAGACGGAAGGCTCCCCATTCCACCCGGAGGAAAGAAGCTCAACATACAAACCAACCCTCTAGCACTCTTCATGATCGAAGAAAAGGACTTCTACTTCATCCAATTGACTTCATCACTTCCACAGGACGAGTTGTCCCAAAGAATGCTTTGGAAGAAGAGGGTCTCACTCTTAAAATCATCGAAGAAGGTGAGAAGACTTCCGATGATTTTCCTCCCCCCGAAAATCACTATGTATGTGACTATTGGAAAATGGTTCAAATAGAAAGAATGAAAACAGGGTGGGATGAACCCATCAATATTCTGAAATGTTATTTCCGACTATGTAAATAGCATTTTAATGAACCCGAAAATGTTGAACTACCAAGTCCCTTAGAAGCGAAAACCTGGCTCCATATCAAGCTCATTTTGAACAAACTGCCTCTCAAATCGAAGACATCGAATGAACTTACTTAAAGAGGGAGGATAGTCAGTTTGATGATGCTTTGGCTAAGTTGGCATCGATGATCAACATTCCAGGTTCTTTGACAGAAAGGAAGACAATGAGGTGAACGACCTCGCAAAAGAGGAACCTTGGTATAGTGACATCAAGAACTACTTAGAAAATCAGCAATATCCCATTGATGAGTTAAAAAAAGAGCAACGTGCTCTAAGACTCCTAGCTTCTCAATACATCATTCGGGGAAGAGATCTATATAAAAGGCATTATAATGGCTTACACCTTCGATGTGTAGATAACAAAGAGGCTCAACGGGTCATGGATCAAGTACATTCAGGAATATGTGGAACTCATATGAAGACTCGAATGCTAGCCTCTAAAATTATCAAGTAAGGGTATTATTAGACTACAATGGAGGATGATTGTAATAGATACATAAGACATTGCGACAAGTGTCAAAAGTATGCAAATGCTCAACATATACCTCCATCGTTGCTGCACTCTCTATCATCTCCATGACCGCTCTTAACATGGGGGATTGACATAATTGAAAAGGTTACACCTCCAGGTCATGGAGGTCACGAGTTCATATTGGTAGCAATCGACTACTTCACCAAATGGGTGGAAGCCGCTTCATATTTTGTGTTGCAGGCCAAACATGTGGCACAAATCATCGACATCAACATAATATGTCGATATGGGGTCCCGCATGAAATCATCAGTGATAATGGAACTCATTTTCAAGGTGAATGCGAGGAACTTCTCACAAAGTATAAAATCCAGCAACACAAGTCGTCTCCATATCGACCTCAAACGAATGAAGCAGTTAAAGCAGCAAACAAAAATGTCAAGACAATTCTCTCCAAAATGACTGAAAACTATAGAGATTGGCCACTCAAGTTGCCCTTCGCCTTATGGGGGTACAGAACGTCCATTAGGACTTCCACGGGAGTAACCCCTTTCCCCTTAGTCTATGGGATGGATGCTGTACAGCCTATCGAACTTGAAATTCCCTCATTAAGGATAGTGTTTAAAAGTGAACTTTCTGAAGCCGAATGGGTATGGGATCGGTACGACGCTCTGGTCCTCCTAGATGAGAAACTCTAAAAAAGCCTTGAGTCACGTCCAAGTCTACCAAAAGAGGATTGAAAGATATTTCAACAAACATGTCAAAGAAAGGAAAATCAAGGAAGGTGATTTAGTCCTCAAAGCACTGCAAAAACCGTCATGGATCCTCGAGGGAAGTTCTGTCCGAACTGGGCTGGGCCCTATATTGTCAAGAAAATACTCCCTGGAGGTGTAGTTGAACTAATGGATATGAATGGTGACAACTTCTATAATCTCACGAACCTGGATCAACTGAAGATGTACTATGTCTAAGCAAAGCTATTGGAACTACGTTTGGCCTGATTCCGAAAGGATATGTAGGCAACCCCGACCTGGGGTTCGGCCCGTTCAAAAACAAAAACCCCTCATTCTTCTAAAGCATTCTAATGTCCTGTCGAAGTAAACATGAACTATGTTTGTATCCATTTAAAAAAAATGTATGTGTTGTAGTCTTGCCATGAAATAAAACGAATGATTATACAAACACAACTGTTTACAAAAGTGAAACATGGCACGTAGGCCTTATTTATCAAATAAATAATAATAACTAAAGTTTGTGAAAAAATACAACAATCCTATTACTTAGGTCTAGGGTCTTTCTCCTTGTCCTCTGTAGTTTTAGAAGGTTCTATAGCTTTCATTGACTTCTTAGGCACCCACTGCTTCTTTCCTGAGACCTCAGCCACTTTCTCTTTCCCTTTACCTCCCGCGTCATGTTCTCCTTTTGATCTCTTCCTCTTAGGAACAACTTCAATCTTCAAGGAGGAAGCTTCTCAAGCCTTTGCCACAGGCACCTTCCTAGGACTTAGCCTATCCTTAATAGAAGTAACCTTGGGTTTCTCCTGGACTTTGGCCTTTGCATATTCATGATCTCTCCTTTCGGCTTTACGGGCCTCTACATGAATAGAAATGGACTCTGCATTCATCCCGATTAAGTAATGCTTCGATACCTTTTCATAGCATTCTGGCAATGGAGTCACAGAAATCTTCATCCTCTTCATCCAATTATTTTCCCAATTCTTGGCAATACAGATGTAGGGGCCCCGGATTTTAGGGTCCCAAATTTTTTGGTCACCTTTCCCAAACCGTCCATAGGTCAAGTTAGACCTAAAAAATTGGCTTAAGGAAAGGTGAAATGGACTTTTTTAGAAGTATTGCAAAAAAAAACAGGAGCGCAGGAATTTCAGTCGCGCTAGCGTGGTAGCGTGACAGAGTTTGTCACGCTGCAGGTGTAGCGCGGCAAGCTTTGTGACGCAGCGACGTTAGCGTGACAAAGTTTGTCGCGCTACGCTATTTTGGTTTTTTTTTTTAATTATCTTTTTTCGAGTGAGATAATAATATACGAATACGGACGATGCTAGTAAGGAGTCGCCAATGAGTTTTAGGAATCAAACTCATAAACCGTGTATTTAGATTGATTACGAATGGGACACGAATACGGGACGATAATCTAAATTGCACGAATAACCCTTTCGATCCCATGGGGATGACTCCAAGTTATGATCTTACGAACCAAAGGTTGGATTCGGGGGTGAAGGTACTAATATGGCGGAGTACGTCATATTAGCCCGTAGGCGGCCATTACTAGTTTTCTCTCAATTATACACAAATTATATAAAGAACCACAAAATAATAATTTACAACCTAACACAAAATTACTATTATTAAGGTGAAATCACATAAAACCTAATAATCTAGTCAAATCGTCGTTAAGATTAATTCAAGGTTCCTAGCATGATACAATTAAGTATGAGGGAGAGAATAAGTTTTCTTTTGACTGGAAATAAGGTAATAAATTCGCTCATTATTACTATTTTGACTAAATTCTCTTATTTACTGAAATTATTGAAAAAATGTAATAAATTTGCTTATTTATTACTATTTTGAGTAAATTCGCTTATTTACTGACATTATTGAAAAAATGTAATAAATTCGTTTATTTATTACTATTTTGAGTAAATTCGCTTATTTACTGAGTTTATTGAAAAAAAATGTAATAAATTCGCTTTTTATTACTATTTTGAGTAAATTCGCTTATTTACTGAAATTATTGAAAAAATGTAATAAATTTCGCTTATTTATTACTATTTTGAGTAAATTCGCTTATTCATAGATTGGTTACCATAAGCTTGTGTATATCTTTCCAAATATCTTCAAGATCTTTTATGGTATCTTCTTAGAATATATCTTCCATATCTTCTCAGAATATACTTTGAAGTCTTGTTGTCATATATTCTCAAGTGTATAAATCTTCTGAATTGCGTATTGATTATTTCGATACGTAGNCGATACGTACTTGAGACATCTGAACTTGAGACAAGTTCTTCTGTTGGTACAACGGCTACTAATATATGTTTATCTTGACATCAAACAAGTAACCCATTAGTAGTATGTGTTTGTCACCATCAAAACCCCTAGGGTCAACAATATTCCCCCTTTTTGATGATGACAAACACTTAGACAAAAATATAATGTATAGAATAAACCAAATGCATTAAAAAAAATTAACCAAATCAATCAGATTAATAAAAGATGAGTTTGTAAAAGAGAAAGGCAGTTTCAAGCATGAGAGGCAAGAGACAAGGGATTCTTCGATATTTTTGTCTCTTCTTTTGCTCCTTTTCCCCCTTTTGACATCATTTAAAAGTACTTTGGCATATCATAGCATCAATAGATAAGTCATAGTCAAAGAGCAGCATATATCAAAGGCAATAATATTATCAAACCATTAAATAAACATAACTAGCCAGCATTAACGGTTAATGTCCTCAAAAAAAGTTAAAAGAAAGGAGTAGAAACAAGTAGAAAAATAAGAGAAAAACTTCAAAATAAACTAAGCATTTGATTTTTCCTTTTTTTTCATCATTTTTTTTTGGGGGGGGGGGGGGATGTCATTCATCAGCATCATCAGGCTGTGGCTCCAGGATGGCAGCAGGGACAGTGGCAGTACATTGTCCTGCTGGCTTGGTTGTCTCTCCCCTGCCTTCATTCACTTGTTCCTCCTCATTGTCCTGGGCTTCTTCCTCTTCTATTATGACATCATCGAGAAAGTGGCTGACTTTGGCTGTGAGATCAATCATCTCATCCCCTAAAGCATCCATCTTCTTCTCTACATCATCCAACCTTTTCAGTAGTACCCCTTTTAATACATCCTGCTTATTTAGTACTTCCTGAACATCCACAACCAACTGAGCCATCAGATCACCTACTTTGACCACAGAATACTTCTCAAATCCTACTGTAGTGTCTATAGGTTGAACCTCCACCACCTCAGGCTCTTTACCCTTAGAGGCAAGTCTTTGGCTCTTCCGTGCTCCAGATTCCTTCTCAGCAAGCTTATTTGTAGGTTTGGCTCGTGCTTTAAATTGAACCACACCATCAATAATTTCAAGCTTAAGGAAGGACAATGAATTTTTACTAAGGATGTCAGTAAAGCTTGGAGCAACTAAATGCTTCTTGGGAATGGTAGTATGCTGAGCTATGAGATATGTTAGCAAAGCACCATAGCCTAGAGCATTTTGATTTTCAATACAGTGAGTGAGATGTTTAGCCATTACAGAAGCAAAGTTAATTTTTCTTTTTGTGGCGAGGTAGTACATGTACGCAAGATCAAGCAATGATGCCTTCCCACGTCCATGAGTCCGTGGTAGCACATTCTTGCGCACAAGGGTAAACAACAACTTACCCAATGCACTCATATCACTCACATTCACAGTGTTTCTCCCACGCCTTCCACCAAAATACTCAACAACTACATCATTCACAATTCCTTCTCCAAAATCAATAATTACCCTTTGTTTAGCATAATAATCATAACCTTCCATACTTAATTTAAAAGCAGTAGCAAAAGATTCAGCAGTCAATTGTATAATTTTTCCATTAACTACTCCAGCACAACTATCTCCAATTCGTGTAAATGTACCACATAATGCAAATACATCGGTTGATGACATATGATGAACAAAACATTCTCCAAACAATAAATTCCATCCTTGAAATTCAATTAAGTCAAGGAGTTGATCAAACTTACTTTGTTTGCACCACTTTAAATCGATCCCCAAACCACGCACTAAAAGATTTGTGCTTTGGTCTCCGTCGATTTCACCTTCTCCATCATCATCATCTTTCTCCTCCTCCTCAACTTGCTACTTTTCGGCTGTGGATTCATTTTCCTCGTCGCTTGCAACCACTTCAATCTCCCTTTTTCGCTTTGAGCCCAAGTCTTTTGAAGTTAAGGTTTGGGACTTTTGGGTTTTTTTCGGTTTTAGAGGAGGTAAGAGATGTGGATTTTTGAATTGGAACATTTGGTGGGGAAACAAAGGTAGACTTGTGTTTATCATCAACTTGAATGTTGGTTTTCACCATTGTTGTTGCAAGAAAGTAGGCGTTTTCAAGAGATGAATTTTTGAGTTTTTGAATTTGAGTTTAAACGGGTGAGTAGTTGTGGTAGGTAGATGGTGTTTGGGGGTATAAATAGTTTGGAAGAGACATTTGAAGAGTTGGGTTCATTTAAGTTGGGATCATGAACTTGGTTGGGCTTTTAATGGAACATCTGAATGTGACGAACGTGCTCAAAACGCCATAGATTAATTCCCCCTAAATTTTACGGTTATTTTTTACTTAGTTTACAAAGAAGGTTTTAAAAAAAACGGAAAATTTGACGAAAAGTTTTTGAGGACACATACCATAAAATGCTATCAAGTATGTAAATTAGGCAGTTTAACTATATTATCGTGATCTCAATATGCTTACCCTAGACTTATGTGTGTACAAAATTAATTTTACTTGGTTTATGTATGCGCGTNTTTGTGTATGCGTGCCAATCTAGACTTAGTCATTGAAGGCTTTAGAGCTAGGAAGATTATTTTAATCTAATCATCCCAAGTTCAAGTCTCAATTTTTCATGCCTTTCTCTAGGTAATGGTTTAGTGAGTATGTCGGCTATTTGTTGTTCAGTGGCACAAATTTCCATTTTGACTAATTTTTTCTCAACACTGTCTTTTAAGAAGTGGTGCCTTATGTGAATGTGCTTTACCCTAGAGTGATGAACTGGATCTTTAGAAATACAAATGGCACTAGTGTTGTCACAATAAAAAGGAACACATTCAAATTTAACACCAAAGTCTCTAACCTATTTTTTGATCCAAATCATTTGAGAGCAACATGTTGCTGCAGCCACATANTTGTGAACAACATGCTGCTGCAGCCACATATTCTGCTTCAGCTGTGGACAAGGCTACTGTATTTTGTTTCTTTGAACTCCATGAAACCAGACTTGTCCCTAAGAATTGTACCATTCCAGATGTACTTTTTCGATTGACCAAATCTCCTGCATAGTCAGCATCTGCAAAGCCTACTAGATCAAATGTGTTAGTACTAGGATAAAACAAGCTTAAGTCACTTGTACCTTTGAGATACCTTAATATCCTTTTAACAGCCTTTAAATGAGATTCCTTGGGATTGGCTTGAAATCTAGCACATACTCCCACACTGAAAGCTATGTTAGGTCTACTGGCAGTTAGATATAATAGAGAACCAATCATACCCCTATACTGTTTTTGATCAACAGTTGTACCATGTACGTCTTCATCTAAACGTGTACCTGTTCCCATAGGTGTATGGTTGTCTTTGGAATTCTCAAGACCATATTTTTTCAGGAGTTCTTTGATGTATTTTTGTTGATGAATCATAATTCCTTCCTCAGTCTGCTTGATTTGCAACCCTAGGAAGAAGTTTAGTTCACCCATCATACTCATTTCAAATTCTTTGCTCATTAAATCTGCAAAATACTTGCACAAAGGCTCATTAGTAGCACCAAAGATAATATCATCAACATAAATTTGTACTACTAAAATATGAGTACCTTTGATTTTCAGAAACAAAGTTTTATCAATTTTTCCTCTTTTGAAGTCAATAGATAAAAGAAAGTTTGTAAGTTTTTCATACCATGACCTAGGAGCTTGCTTAAGTCCATAAAGAGCCTTATCAAGCTTATAGACATGGTTAGGAAAGTCAACATTTTCAAAACCCGGAGGTTGTTCCACATAGACATTTTCCTTCAAGTAACCGTTAAGGAAAGCACACTTGACATCCATTTGGAACAACCGAAATCCCATATAGGCAGCGAAAGCAATTAAAATTCTAATGGCTTCTAATCTTACTACAGGAGCAAAAGTATCCTCAAAGTCAATACCTTCTTGCTGATTGTAACCTTTTACCACTAACCTGGCTTTGTTTCTGACAATTGTTCCATATTCATCAAGTTTGTTCCTGTACACCCATTTAAGTCCAATGACTTTTTGATGTTCAGGCTTAGGTTCAAGATGCCATACCTTGTTTCTTTCAAATTGACCTAGTTCCTCTTGCATAGCTATGATCCAATCTGGATCACCTAAGGCTTCTTTGTGATTTCTTGGTTCAAGCGTTGAAAGAAATGCATTGAAGGCGCAAAAGTTTCTTATTTGAGACCTTGTTTGTGTTCCTTTATCTATATCACTTATAATGAGATCCATGGGATGTGAGCTTTGATGTTTCCAAGGCTTGGGCTGAAACTCCCTGTGTGGTGTGACTTCTCCATCGTTGTCACCCGCAACTGGTTGTTCCACCTCTCCTGTCTCTTCAAGAGTCTCTGGTGTGCTCACCTGTCCAAGTTCATTACTTTGTTCCTGTTCCTCATGTAGTTCAGTTGTCTTCTGGACATGAGGACATTCTTTTGTAACCTGTTCATCGTCACCTGTACTTTTGTCACCTGTAAAACGTGTTAGTCCAATTTCAAATTCATCATCATCCTGGCCATCATGAGATACAATGTCAGTTTCATCAAAGATAATGTGCACACTTTCCTCAACACACATTGACCTTTTATTATAAACTCTATAAGCTTTGCTATGACTTGAATAACCTAGAAAAACTGCTTCATCACTTCTCTCATCAAATTTTCCTAGGTGTTTCTTACCGTTGTTGTGCACGAAGCATTTACAACCAAATGTTCTTAGGTAAGAGACATTTGGCTTTTTCCCTTTGAACAACTCAAAAGGTGTCTTGTTAAAGATTGGTCTTATTAGAGCTCTATTGATTATGTAGCATGCTGTATTAACTACTTCTGCCCAAAAATTCTTGGGCAATGAACTAGCAATTAACATTGTCCTTGCCATATCTTCCAATGTTATGTTCCTTCGCTCTATAATTCCATTTTTCTGCGGTGTCCTTGGAGCTGAAAAGCTATGATCTAATCCATGTTCACTACAAAACACATCAAACTTTTGATTATCAAACTCTGTTCCATGGTCAGATCTTAAATGTACCAATTTATGTCCACTTGTTCTTTGCACCTTTTTCGCAAAAGCTTCGAATTCGTCGAAGGTTTGTTCTTTGGTAGCAAGGAACAAGGTCCATGTATACCTGGAATAATCATCAACAATAACAAAAACATATTTCTTTCCACTCCTACTTTGAACATCTACTGGACCACAAAGATCCATATGTATCAGCTCAAGTGGCTTAGAAGTACTTACCAAGGTTTTTGATTTAAAAGATGAGCGAACATGTTTTCCTTTAACACATGCATCACAAATTTTATCACAATTGTACTTAATGTTTGGCAAACCAATTACTAAGTCCTTTTGTCTTAATTTGTTTAGTAGTGAAAGACTAGCATGTCCACAACGTTTGTGCCACAGTAGTGGATCATTGTCTGCAACACTTAGACACTTGAGACGATTTTCAGGAACAAGGTTCAAATTAACAGTATAAGTGTTCCCTCTCCTTTTTCTTTCTAGTACGATGTCTCCAGTGTTGCAGTCAATGACAAGACATTTTTCACATGTAAAACGAACAGTATTCCCTTTGTCACAGAATTGGGAAATACTGAGTAAATTGTGTTTTAACCCCTCGACTAGAAATACATTGTCTATGGAACATTTTTGTGACTTACCTACCTTATCTATGGCAATTATATCACCTTTCTTACTATCACCAAAAGTCATTGTTCCTCCATTATATGCAACAAGTGAAAGAAATTGAGTTTTGTCTCCTGTCATGTGCTTGGAACAACCACTGTCGAGGTACCACAAGTTGTTCCCCTTCACTTGTGCTTGCACAATNTGCACAATAGTTTAGTGGTTAGTAACAGGAAC
Organism: Suaeda aralocaspica; assembly: GCA_016808085.1. Lineage (NCBI taxonomy): Eukaryota > Viridiplantae > Streptophyta > Magnoliopsida > Caryophyllales > Amaranthaceae > Suaeda > Suaeda aralocaspica. The sequence continues at coordinate 4,917,488 of PYUH01000055.1, read as the reverse complement.
CCAGACTTGCTTGGGTTCCTTTGTATCAACATTCTTAACTATCCACATTAGTTTTAACTTGTTCATGTTTTCATCTATTTGTTCCATTTTTCTGGTACATCCTCCTTGAAGATGTCTAGTTGTTCCACAGAAAGTACAAATTTTGTTGTTAGGTAAATCTACATACTTCTTGACTTTATCTCTCCTATTATGGTTAAAACCCACACCTGATCTGTTTTTAGATTGATTCTTTTCAAACCAATTAACAACGTTAACATGACTTGATTTGTTATGTTTTGATTTCAGGCTTCTNTTTGATTTTAGGCTTCTTTCAAGATCTGAATTTCTTGTTTTTAAATCAGTGATCTCTTGTTTTAATTTTAAGAATTCATTCTTTTCAGCTTGTGTGGGGGACAGATTTATGAATTTTGTTTCAGGAATTAGACACTTGTACCCTTGCAATTCTACATTTAAGAATATATTTTCTTCTTTAATTTTTTCACAAGCGTGTTTTAATTCAGTGTTCTTATCAAGTAGTTCAAAGAAGCGGTTTTCCATATCTCTTTTATTAGTCCTAATCCACTTAGCATGTTCTTTACGAGTTTCCAAAGATTTTTCTAGTTGTGAAACATGTTTGCAAATTTCTTTGTATTCATCTAGAGTTTCCATCAGAAGCTCTTGAAGTTTTGCAGCACTAAGTTTTTCAATTTGTTCCTTAAGAGCATAGGGACTTACGTTGAAACAAGTCAGGTTTTCTGTTTCTTCAAGTTCGGCTATGAGACAAATGTGAGCAGTCTCTTCCTCAAGGTGATCTTCTTCATCATCAGTTATATCATCCTCTTGTAGAGCGGCTATCATGGACTTTCTGGAGTCTTTCTTTGTAAAGAATGGTTTCTTTGCAAATTTTGACTTCACCTTCCCTGTGCCCTTTTCTGATTCCCATAGTGGACAATCTCGAATGAAGTGATCCATACTTCCACACTTATGACAAGTGGTTCTGGAGGATTTAACTTCAGTTTTTCCTTTGCCCCTTTCTTTGTACATCATCTTCTTCAGTTGTCTCACCAGCAAAGCTGCATCTTCTACACTTACTACTGAATCATTCTCATCTTCATCTTCTGTGTTGGTCGTGGAACGTCCTTCAGCCTTAAGAGCAATAGATCGTCCTTTGGATGTTTCTGCTTCTCCAGTTTTAAGATGCATCTCATGGGTCATTAATGAACCTGTAAGCTATTCAACATTGAACTTGGAAAAATCCTTAGTTTCAAATAAAGTGGTAACTTTAGCATTCCATCTTTCATCCTGAGGTAGACTTCTAAGAATTTTTCTTACTTGTTCTTCATTAGTAATGACTCTCCCTAAGGACTCCAACTCAATAACAATGTTACCAAATCTAACAATCATTTCCTGAACACTTTCCTTAGATTCCATTTTAAACATCTCATATTGTTGCATTAAGTAATCAATTTTAGATTTTTTAAATTCAGTTGTTCCTTCATGAGTTATTTGCAAAAAGTCCTAAATTTCTTTTGCGCTCTTGCACCCCGCCGTACGATCGTACTCACGAGGTCCAAGTCCACAATGCAAGTATTTTAGTGCAGAAGCATTCATTTCAATTTTTCATAGTCCTCTTTTACGTATTCACTTTCGGGTTTAGGAACAAGTTCACCTTTTTCATTCTTTTTGGTAATTTGAAAAGTACCATCACGAATCACCTTCCAGATTTGGAAATTATCAGCAGTAATAAAAGTCTCCATCTTTGCTTTCCATTCACGATAGTACTTCCCATTGAAGTTGGGAGGCCTTACGGTGGAATGTCCCTCAGTTAGTCGTTCCTCGCTGTTTGCCATGGTTCCAGGATTCACTCGTCAGAATTACCTGCACACAACCAAAAAGAGAGCCTGCTCTGATACCAATTGTTAGTTTTGACAAACAATAAAAATTAAACTAGAGACAAATAAAGCAGAGACAAGTATAAAGAGAGTGAGAGACAAGTAGAGGACACGCGATTTTAGCGAGGAAACCTTTCCTAGGCCCAATAGGAAGGAAAAAACCTCGACCACTACAGATTTTGACTCAATTCTCTTTCTACTAACTAGGGCCAACGACTCTGTTACAATCCTAGTTAGTACGGACTTCTCTAAGTACCACTCAGTACTTTGTTCTCCCTGAACTTGTTCCCCCCGAACAAGTTCTTCTCTATTCTCTTTCTCTTTCTCTCTTGGTGGCTTGACCAGCCTTCTCTATTCTCTAAGTACCACTCAGTACTTCTCTATTCTCTAAGTACAACTCAGTACTTCTCTATTCTCTAAGTACAACTCAGTACTTATTCCCTTGAACTTGTTCCCCTGAACGAGTTCTTCTCTTTCTCTTTCTCTTTCTCTTTCTCTTTACAAGTCATTCACTCAAATCACTCTCCTTTCACTCTTGAGTATATTCAGAGAATATATGACAACAAGATTTTGAAGTATATTCTGAGAAGATATGGAAAGTATATTCTAAGAAGATACCATAAAAGATCCTTGAAGATATTTGGAAAAGATATACACAAGATTATGGTAACAAATCTCTGAAGAAAAGAAGCATGTGAATTTAGATTGAGAATTGATCTAAATTCACTTTATGAAGAATATCCACTAAGATATTGGTGAGATGTGAACCGCGAAAAAAAGGAAGGAAATCAGAGAAAACCTACTTGTTAATTCAGTATAAATATTGAAGATCAGAAGAGAAGAAAGCAACCAAGACTTACGCAAATCACTAAAGGCATACAAGACTAGGAACAAGAGTCAGTTGTACTAGGATTGTGTTCACTTTTATGAGTATGTAATCTTGAGTTCGGGAAAGGTGAGTGATTTGAGTGAATTACTTGTAAAGAGAAAGAGAATAGAGAGTAATGAGTTGTACTTAGAGAATAGAGAAGGCTGGTCAAGCCACCAAGAGAGAAAGAGAAAGAGAAGAACTTGTTCAGGGGGAACAAGTACTGAGTGGTACTTAGAGAAGTCCATACTAACTAGGATTGTAACAGAGTCGTTGGCCCTAGTTAGTAGAAAGAGAATTGAGTCAAAATCTGTAGTGGTCGAGGTTTTTTCCTTCCTATTGGGCCTAGGAAAGGTTTCCTCGCTAAAATCACGTATCCTCTAATTGTCCCTCACTCTCTCCATACTTGTCTCTGTTTTACTTGTCTCTGGTTTAACTATTATTGTTTGTCAAAACTAACAATTGGTATCAGAGCAGGTGCTCATATTTGGTTGTGTTCAGGTAATTCTGACGATTGAATCCTGGCACCATGGCAAACAAGGAGGAACGATTAACTGAGGGACATTCCACTGTAAGGCCTCCCAACTTTAATGGGAAGTACTATCGTGAGTGGAAAGGGAAGATGGAGACTTTTATTACTACTGATAACTTCCAAATCTGGAAGGTGATTCGTGATGGTAATTTTCAAATTACCAAAAAGAATGAGAAAGGTGAACTTGTGCCTAAACCCGAAAGTGAATATGAAAAGGAGGACTATGAAAAGATTGAACTGCATGCTTCTACATTAAAATATTTGCATTGTGGACTTGGACCTCGGGAGCACGATCGTACGGCGGGGTGCAAGAGCGCAAAAGAAATTTTGGACTTTTAGCAAATAACTCATGAAGGAACGACTGAAGTTAAAAAATCTAAAATTGATTACTTAATGCAACAATATGAAATGATTAAAATGGAATCTAAGTGTTCAGGAAATGATTGTTAGATTTGGTAACATTATTATTGAATTAGTCCTTAGGGAGAGGCATTACTAATGAAGAACAAGTAAGAAAAATTCTTAGAAGTCTACCTCAAGATGAAAGATGGAATGCTAAAGTTACCACTTTATTTGAAACTAAGGATTTCTCCAAGTTCAATGTTGAACAACTTACAGGTTCATTGATGACTCATGAGATACATCTTAAAACTAGAGAAGCAGAAACTTCCAAAGGATGATCTCTTGCTCTTAAAGCTAAAGGATGTTCCATGACCAACACTGAAGATGAGGATGAGAATGATTCAGAAGTAAGTGCAGAAGATGCAGCCTTGCTGGTGAGACAACTGAAGAAGATGATGTACAAAGGAAGGGACAAAGGAAAAACTGAATTTAGAACCTCTAGAACCACTTGTCACAAGTGTGGAACTCTGGATCACTTCATTCGAGATTGTCCACTATGGGAATCAGAAAAGGGCACAGGGAAGGTGAAGTCAAAATTTGTAAAGAAACCATTCTTCACAAAGAAAGACTCCAGAAAGTCCATGATAGCCGCTCTATAAGAGGATGATATAATTGATGATGAAGAAGATCACCTTGAGGAAGAGACTGCTCAAATTTGTCTCATGGCCGAACTTGAAGAAACAAAAAACCTGACTTGTTTCAACGTAAGTCCCTATGCTCTTAAGGAACAAATTAAAAAAATTAGTTCTACAAAACTTCAAGAGCTTCTGCTGGAAACTCTGGATGAATATAGAGAAATTTGCAAACATGTCTCGCAACTAGTAAAATCCTTGGAAACATGTAAAGAACATGCTAAGTGGATTAGGACTAACAAAAGAGATAATGCGATCCGCTTCTTTGAACTACTTGATAAAAACACAGAATTAAAACATGCTTGTCAAAAAATTAAAGAAGAAAATATATTCTTAAATGTGGAGTTGCAAGGGTACAAGTGTCTAATTCCTGAAACAAATTTCACAAATCTGTCCCCCGCACAAGCTGAAAAGAATGAATTCTTAAAATTAAAACAAGAGGTTGCTAATTTAAAAACAAGAATCTTAGATCTTGAGAGAAGCCTGAAATCTAATCAAAATAAATCAAGTCATGTTAACGCCATTAATTGGTTTGAAAAGAATCAATCTAAGAACAGATCAGGTGTGGGTTTTAACCACAAGAGGAGAGACAAAGTCAAGAAGTATGTAGATTTACCTAGCAACAAAATTTGTACTTTATGTGGAAAAACTGGACATCTTCAGGGAGGGTGTACCAGAAAAATGGAACATATGGATGAAAACATGAACAAGTTAAAACTGATGTGGAAAGTTAAGAATGTTGATACAAAGGAACCCAAGCAAGTCTGGGTTCCTGTCACTAACCACTAAACTTCTGTGTAGGCACAAGTGAGGGGGAACAACCTGTGCTACCTCGACAATGGTTGTTCCAAGCACATAACAGGAGACGAAACACAATTTCTTTCACTCGTTGCCTGTAATGGAGGAACAATGACTTTTGGAGACAATGATCCATTACTGTGGCACAAACGTTGTGGACATGCTAGTCTTTCACTACTAAACAAATTAAGACAAAAGGACTTAGTAATTGGTTTTCCAAACATTAAGTACAATTGTGATAAAATTTGTGATGCATGTGTTAAAGGAAAACATGTTCGCTCATCATTTAAATCAAAAACCTTGGTAAGTACTTCTAAGCCACTTGAGTTGATACATATGGATCTTTGTCCATTAGATGTTCAAAGTAGGAGTGGAAAGAAATATGTCTTTGTTATTGTTAATAATTATTCTAGGTATACACGGACCTTGTTCCTTGCTACCAAAGAACAAACCTTCGAGGAATTCGAAGCTTTTGTGAAAAAGGTGCAAAGAACAAGTGGACATAAATTGGTACATTTAAGATCTGACCATGTTACAGAGTTTGACAATCAAAAGTTTGATGAGTTTTGCAGTGAACATGGATTAGATCATAACTTTTCAGCTCCAAGGACTCCGCAGCAAAATGGAGTAGTAGAGAGAAGGAACAGAACATTAGAAGATATGGCTAGAACAATGTTAATTGCCAGTTCATTACCCAAGAATTAAACTTCTTCCTAGGGTTGCAAATCAAGCAAAGTGAGGAAGGAATTATGATTCATCAGCAAAAATACATCAAAGAACTTCTGAAAAATACGGTCTTGAGAATTCCAAAGACAACCATACACCTATGGGTACAGGTACACGTTTAGATGAAGACATAAATGGTACAACTGTTGAGCAAAAACAGTATAGGGGTATGATTGGTTCTTTATTATATCTAACTGCTAGTAGACCTGACATAGCTTTTAGTGTGGGAGTTTGCGCTAGATTTCAAGCCAATCCCAAGGAAACTCATTTAAAGGCTGTTAAAAGAATCTTAAGGTATCTCAAAGGAACAAGTGACTTAAGCTTGTTCTATCCTAGTACTAATTCATTTGATCTAGTAGGTTTTGCAGATGCTGACTATGCAGGTGATTTGGTAAATTGCAAAAGTACATCTGGGATGGTACAATTCCTAGGGACAAGTCTGGTTTCATGGAGTTCAAAGAAACAAAATACAGTAGCCTTGTCCATAGCTGAAGCAGAATATGTGGCTGCAGCAACATGTTGCTCTCAAATGATTTGGATCAAACAACAGGTTAGAGACTTTGGTGTTAAATTTGAATGTGTTCCTTTTTATTGTGACAACACTAGTGCCATTTGTATTTCTAAAGATCCAGTTCATCACTCTAGGGTAAAGCACATTCACATAAGGCACCACTTCTTAAAAGACAGTGTTGAGAAAAAATTAGTCAAAATGGAAATTTGTGCCACTGAACAACAAATAGCCGACATACTCACTAAACCATTACCTAGAGAAAGGCATGAAAAATTGAGACTTGAACTTGGGATGATTAGATTAAAATAATCTTCCTAGCTCTAAAGCCTTCAATGAATAAGTCTAGATTGGCACGCATACACAAACATGGTACAATTAATTTTGTGCGCAAATAAGTCTAGGGTAAGCATGTTGAGGTCACAATAATACTATTAAACTGCCTAATTTACATACTTGATAGCATCTTTATGGCATTTGTCCTCAAAACCTTTTAGTCAAATTTTTCGTTTTTTTTTTACCTTCTTTGTAAACTAAGCAAAAAAAAATAGTAAATTTTAGGGGGAATTAATCTATGGTTAAACTTATACGCGTTTTGAGCACGTCCTTCACATTCATATGTCTCATTAAAAGCCCAACCAAGTTCATAAGCCCAAATTGAATGAACCCAACTCTTCAAATGTCTCTTCCAACCTATTTATATCTCTAAACACCACCTACCTACCACAATTACACACTCGTTCAAATTCAAATTCACAAATTCAAAATTCTCTTCTTGAAAACGTCTATTTGCTTTGCCCCTACTTGCAACTACAATGGTGAAAACCAATATCCAAGTAGATGATAAACACAAGTCTACCTTCGTTGCTCCACCAAATGTTCCAACACAAAAATCCACATCTCTTACCTCTTCTAAAACCGAAGAAACCCAAAAGTCCCAAACCCTAACTTCGAAGGATTTGGGCTCAAAGTGAAAAAGGGAGATCGAAGTGGTTGAGAGTGACGAGGAAAATGAGTCAACGGCAGAAAAAGAGCAAGTTGAGGAGGAGGAGAAAGATGATGATAACGGAGAGGGTGAAATTGATGGAGATCAAAGCACAAATTTATTAGTGCGTGGTTTGGCGATCGATTTAAAGTGGTGCAAACAAAGTAAGTTTGATCAACTCCTTGACTTAATTGAATTTCAAGGATGGAACTTCTTGTTTGGAGAATGTTTTGTTAATCATATGTCATCAACCGATATATTTGCATTATATGGTTCATTTACTCGAATTGGGGAAAGTTGTGCTGGAGTAGTTAATTGAAAAATTATACAATTAACTGCTAAATCTTTTGCCACTGCTTTTAAATTAAGTTTGGAAGGTTATGATTATTATGCTAAACAACGAGTGATTATTGATTTTGGGGAAGGAATTGTGAATGATGTAGTAGTTGAGTATTTTGGTGGAAGGCGTGGGAGAACTATTGTGAATGTGAGTGATATGAGTGCATTGGGTAAGTTGTTGTTTACCCTTGTGCACAAGAATGTGCTCCCACGGACTCATGGACGTGGGAAGGCAACATTGCTTGATCTTGCGTACATGTACTGCCTAGCCACAAAAAGAAAAATTAACTTTGCTTCTGTAATGGCTAAACACCTCACTCACTGTATTGAAAATCAAAATGCTCTAGGCTATGGTGCTATGCTGACATATCTCATAGCTCAGCATACCACCATTCCAAAGAAGCATTTAGTTGCTCCAAGCTTTACTGACATCCTTGGTAAAAATTCTTTGTCTTTCCTTAAGCTTGAAATTATTGATGGTGTGGTTCAATTACTGTGAAGGAATCTGGAGCACGGAAAAGCCAAAGGCTTGCTTCTAAGGGCAAAGAGCCTGAGGTGATGGAGGTTCAACCTATTGACACTACAGTAGGATTTGGGAAGTATTCTGTGGTTAAAGTAGGTGATCTGATGGCTCAGTTGGTTATGGATGTTCAGGAAGTGATGAATAAGCAGGATAAATTGAAAGGGGTACTACTGAAAAGGCTGCATGATGTAGAGAGGAAGATGGATGCTTTAGGGGATGAGATGAAGTCAGCCACTTTCTCGATGATGTCGTAATAGAGGAAGAAGAAGCCCAGGACAATGAGGAGGAACATGTGAATGAAGGCAGGGGAGAGACAACCAAGCCAGCAGAACAACATACTGACACTACCACTGTTGCCATCCAGGAGCAACAGCCTGATGATGCTGATGAATGATAAATCCCCCCCCCCCCCCAAAAAAAAATTGATGAAAAAAAAAAGAAAAAATCAAATGCTTAGTTTATTTTGAAGCTTTTTCCTATTTTCTACTTGTTGCTACTCTTTTCTTTCAATTTTTTTTTTTTTGAGGACATTGTTTGTGAATGTTGGATGGTTATGTTTAATTGATGGTTTGGATAATACTATTGCTTTTGATATATGCTACTCTTTGACTATGACTTATCTATTGATGCTGTGATATGACAAAGTACTTTTAGATGATGTCAAAAGAGGGAAAAGGAGCAAAAGAAGAGACAAAAATATCAAAGTATCCCTTGTCTCTTGCCTCTTATGCTTAAAACTGCCTTTCTCTTTTACAAACTCATCTTTTTATTAATTCGTTTGTTTTTGTTAATCTGTTTGTTTTAGTTTTTATTTTTAATTTGTTTGTTTTAGTTTCAAGTTATTTTAAAATGTATTTAGTTTATTCTATACATTATATTTTTGTCTAAGTGTTTGTCATCATCAAAAAGGGGGAATATTGTTGACCCTAAGGGTTTTGATGATGACAAGCACATACTACTAATGGGTTACTTGCTTAATGTCAAGCTAAACAAACATTAGTAGCCATTGTACCAACAGAAGAACTTGTCTCAAGTTCAGTTGTCTCAAGTAAGCATTCAGATAAATCATACGTAATCCAGAAGATTTATGTCAGCACTTGAGTATATTCAGAGAATATATGACAACAAGATTTCAAAGTATATTCTAAGAAGATATGGAAAGTATGTTCTAAGAAGATACCATAAAATATCTTTGAAGATATTTGGAAAAGATATATACACAAGATTATGGTAACAAATCTCTGAAGAAAAGAAGTATGTGAATTTAGATTGAGAGTTGATCTAAATTCACTTTATGAAGAATAACCACCAAGATATTGGTGAGATGTGAACCGTGAAAACAAGGAAGGAAATCAGAGAAAACCTACTTGTTACTTCACTATAAATATTGAAGATCAGAAGAGAAGAAAGCAACCAAGACTTACACAAATCACTGAAGGCATACAAGACTAGGAACAAGAGTTAGTTGTACTAGGATTGTGTTCACTTTTATGAGTCTGTAATCTTGAGTTTGGGAAAGGTGAGTGATATAAGTGAATTACTTGTAAAGAGAAAGAGAATAGAGAGTACGACTGAGTTGTACTTAGAGAATAGAGAAGGCTGGTCAAGCCACCAAGAGAGAAAGAGAAGAACTTGTTCAGGGGAAACAAGTTCAGGGGGAACAAGTACTGAGTGGTACTTAGAGAAGTCCATACTAACTAGGATTGTAACAGAGTCGTTGGCCCTAGGTAGTACAAAGAGAATTGAGTCAAAATCCCTAGTGGTCGAGGCCTTTTCCTTCCTATTGGGCCTAGGAAAGGTTTCCTCGCTAAAATCGCGTATTCTCTACTTGTCTCTCACTCTCTCTATACTTGTCTCTGTTTTACTTGTCTCTAGTTTAACTATTATTGTTTGTCAAAACTAACACATCGCCATCATTAGCACATGGAAATCATGTTCATTCATCAAGAGAAGCTAGTTACACAAAATTGATTACCTTAGTTCATGTGAACTATATGAGCTAGGTTTCACAAAAATTTTACAAGACATCAAAAAAGGCTCAATTCATGCCATTTCCAAGTCACAAGTTCATTTGTTATCAACAGTTCAACACAATGAGGCGAAATTCGCTCATTCATACAATCAAAACCATACTTTCTACTTCACTACTTCAAACCCTAAGCTAACAAGTTGGGTTTTCACTCAAATTTCACTTGTTTTAGCTCAAACTACTTCCTATGGGTTCCATTACACTCATAGAGATGAGAACATGCATCAATTTAATTTTGACATTTATGAGCAAAATCAAGAAAACCTAATTTTTATGGTCACTACTTACTTCATGAGCAAGTGAGTATTTTACAAAATTTAAGCAACAAAACAACAACATGAGCTAATTCTAGAAGCCTTACCTTGTTTGGTGAGAAAACCGGGCAAAAATTGAGCTTGGACCTTCACAAGAGCTTCAATGGAGGACAAATGGAGTTGGGGTTTTGTTTGGTTTTGCTCGAAGAAGAAGAAAACGCAAGGTGTGCTTGTTTGAGCTAATACACGGACCAACACAAGTACAAACAACAACAACAATTTCAAACTAGCTGACATGGACCAACCAAAAACTAGAGGGACAAGTCAGGTCAAACAAGTCAGAAGACAACAAAGCAACTTTCTACAACATCATTACGTTTCCCTACGGCCAAGCTAAGTCTAAAGCGGAAATATTTGGATTGTCAGACGATCAACTTTAGTCTTAAATGATGTATCTCCGGATGGTACAAACGCCTTTCCCGGAACTTTACATATGACCGGACGGTACAAACGCCTTTTCTGAGACTTCGTATCTAACCGGATGGTACAGACTCTTTTCCGAAACCTCCTATACGATCACGCAACATCTGAAGGAGAACTTTCTTCATTATCAAGACACGTAGCACTTTCTGCGGATGTATCATCTTGGTGCAGGTAAAACTAACCTTTGTTTTGCAGGTACCAAATACTTTGACTTTCGTTTTACGAGATTAGTCGTCTCTACAAATTCAGTCAAAGTGGGGGCTAACTGTAGACACCTATTTTTAGTCCCTCCTAACTACCGATGATTATCGTGTACCACGTCGTAATAATGTCCGATTCTTGAAAGTCGAGTTCTTGAAAATAAATAAATAAATGAATGAATGAATGAATAAATAAATAAATAAGTAAATAAATAAATAAATAAATAAATAAATAAATAAACAAATAAATAAATAAATAAATAAATAAATAAAACCATTGTCGATAGAGGTTAACCGATGATGAGTTAACAATTGATGTACTCTTAAAATGATTTTATTATTTCCACTTTCATTTCATTTCCATCTTATTCTAAATTCATTTTCAAAAATAAATAATATAATTTAAGCGTACGAATGTGACCGGATTCGACGAACCTTCCAGAAAGGTTTGTTCGGTTTATGACAACTTTAGGTTATGGAAGTGTATAACTGGTGTTATGGAAGTAAATTTCTTATATTCTCGTAATATTTCAGAATAATTCGATTTATGGAAGAAAATATATGAAATAAGGAAGCACCGGAGATATTCCACGTAAAAATGAAAGCTTAGAGCTTTGAGCGCTATAGCATAGGAGGAGCGCCCAGAGGGGCTGCTACACATCGCTCAGTGGGCACCCTTGCGCTCGCCTCGAGCGTCATAGCACTCCATGGGCATCTTAACACTTCCTTAGCGCCCTGACGCTCGATGACCTTCCTTCCAACACTATATATACCCCCTTCCTTAGACAATCATCAACACACATCTTCACAACTTCTTTACAGTCTCTCTAACTCGTCACTTTTTCTCTCTAAAACTCTCTCGGTTTTCGTGCCCTACTTTGAAAATCGCACCAAAAACTTATTAATATTATTATTACTAATTAATTTAGGTTCATCAAGCTCTCGGTTCTAAGGGGTCGTCGACTTGCACAAAAGGTACTTCGAATAAGGCCAACAATGTCGAAGTCATCAAATTGAGTTTTTCAAAGGAGTTAGTTTACATGATTATGTGATTTTAATGATTTATTATATAATTGACATGTCTTTTATTCATATTCATGTAACATTAATTAATTGACGATTCAACATTAAACTAAAATCAATCTTAAGTAGAAACGTTACCTTAGGTTTTATGTGACTCACGCAAATTGTTTAATGCTTTCAATCACCTAGAATTCATGTTTAGCTTAAAAGACCTAAAGAAATGTTTCCATTAATTAAAATTAAAATCAATCTAATCCTAAAGTGATCACCCATGCATGATAAAACGGAATTATGTGTGCATTAATCAAAACCCGCCTAGCCTTATTTCCATACGTGTTTGTAGGTCTAAACCGGAAATATGATTGCTATAATTCGATATTATGATTGTGAAATTACACATGAGAACAAGTAGAGGCCACTATACGCGGGGGGACACTGTGACCTACTGTTGTCCTTTCCCTCATCCCTGAATCTAGAGATATGAGACCTTATCCTTGGCTGTCATTTTGCCATTTGGCTATGACCCAATGGGGTTCCGTTAGTTCCCGTAAGGAGGACGGTAGCGACTTCTCTACTTAGGTTTTGAGATTCTAGACTCACTCCCCAAGCCAAGCGTACTCACACTATGCAAACAAACTAAACACGACATTCAAACGTCCTATAAGAAAGGGTACGTGGGCCCCCAAAGCCCCGGGTCCATAACTACTAATTAGGAACTAATCGGTTTACTTAACTAATTTATTATCATGTTCATGGATCCCCTAAGAAACTAAATTACTCACTCATGATATTGAAAAACAAAGCAATAATCATAAAGAAGTTCATAATTAATAACATAATTAAATAATAAACAAACAATTCAATAATCATAAACTAATTGAGAATTTGAATTAATTAACATTAACAAACTAAATAACAAAACTAAATAATAAAAATAAACTAATTAAAGCAAAGAGAAAAGAATAAGAAATTACCAAAATTAAGGGAAGAATCTTGAATTAATTGAATGATTGAAGGTTTAACAAACTAATCTAGAGAGAGAATGAAGTAATTAGCGAGTAATTAGGATTCTAAAATTAGGAAATTATAAAGTTAAGTTGTCTATGAGCCTAAAAGATCGTGCCCTATTTATATTAATTATTGAGGCTAAGAGAGAATAAGTTCGCGTGAAAGCACGAAACTCCAGCAAAAAGTCCAAATTCCTCGCCCATGCGCCCATAGGGAACAAAGTCATCTCCTTCGTTGCGCCCGCGCGCAGTTCGCCTGGATTACTATGGGATGTATGAGGGTTTGTTCAAATTTGTGGCCGCATAGAGTAAAGCGCTTTTGAGGCCAGGGCTGCAGGCGCATGGATACTCTAAAGCTATTTTTGGACGATCTTTAAACTTTGATGCTTGATTTCTTTTAATTAATGTTCATAGCTTCTCATTCCTTGGCACGCATCCTAATGTAAGCCCGTATTGACTTGTTTAAGTTCATGTTGACTTCATAACTCCAAAGTTACGCACCTAAAATACATGAATCAAGCTGAAAACCGCGTGTAATAACCATTGTATATAAAATTAACATAAAAGCACTAGAAAATCAACTAAAACCGCTGAAATTCATCCATACCACAAGATATCACCAAGGAGCACTATTTAAACCGAAATGAGGCTATAAACTCATTTATTAAGCACAAAATCAACCAAAAATAAGGGGAAAAACACTATATAAAACATGTATATCAACTAGCACTCATGATCATTTGGATAAAAATTAAGGACATTTACAACTCATTGGGACAAGTTTGATGTCTCACATGAAAAGTTAAAGGAAGAAAAGAAGTAAAAGTGAAGAATTGAGAAGTCTACAAGTGAAGAATTTGATCACTGTCCACTATTTTCATCATATCTCAAAATATATAAATTTTATTGATCTCATTCTTTTTGAATTGGAAATTATACTCAAAGAGCTTTCCAACGCTAGGTCGTACACCCCCTAGAACGTCCTGTACCAAAAGTTATAGCAGTTTTAAAATGATCCTACAAACTAGTGAAGTTGCGCCTGCATCTTTTTTTTTTTGAAGGGAAAGACAATTATCAACAGTTCAAAGCCATACGACACCTACAATAAGTATTATAGAAAATTAAAATACAATCCAAAATAACCAATTAAAATTCTTCTATGAAGAAACTATGATAATGAGACACCAGATCTGAAGTTGAAGCGCAATCCCCGATTGATCACTGAATCATGCAACCTTTTATGAGGGAGTCTATCTTCATGACATAGTATTGCGAAGAATATTTTTTACTTGAATTGGCCATGTAGATCGCACTCTCAATTCCAACACCAATTTGTATGACCAACAACCCATGAGTTTAATCTTTCAAACAAAACCCTAAAAATAAATCATAATCTTCCATAAGGGAAGAGGAGAAAAATAAACTCCAAATCCTCACAAAAGGAGAGAACAACCCCAGAAATTGAGAAGAAATTTCTCCTAAAGAGAGAGCACGGACGATTATTCATAACTAAAAAACAAAAATTTGAAATATAGAAAGAATTGGAGCTTAACATCATCATCTTTGATAGTGTTAGCCCCTTACGACTATCAAGAAGTTTTAGGGTTTTTTGAAAGGGGAGGGAGAAGGGGAGAGAGAAAGAGATTTTGTTATAGATTATTTTGTGCTTTGCGCCTGCAACTTAAACCGAAGTGTTTACTTCGTTTTTGCCCCGTTTTCTACACGATTTGTTTTCCCAATTGAGGGCATATATAAGGGGTACAAAATACAATGTAATCGTACTTTCCACACTAAACTTCTCATAATTATCATTAGGCTTAGTTGTAATTATACTTTCTCTCTCTAGATTAGTTTTAGGTTAGGGTTTTGTAATTCGAGAAAAAGCTTCTCTTGTTCAAAAATTGCAATTCCAACTTCAATTTATTCAAGTTTTCTTCAATCTTTGGTACTTTTCTACTTCCTTATTGTTCTTATTTTATGTTTTCACTGTTAATTAGTTTGTTAATTGTTATTAGTTTGATTATTAGGGTTTGTTATTGGTTTTCCCTAGTTTTAATTAATTGTTCAATCATGAACTTTGTTGAATCTCTTTTGCTTGTTTTTGCAATCATGAGTGAGTAATTCGTTTATAGGGTTTGGGGGATTCATGAATTTGTTAATAACATTTTTTTCCACTAGACGTAGCTTTGTGTTAATCAATTATTTATAATTAATAGTCGAATTCCTATTGTTAATATAATTACTTATAATTGAATTGTGTCCAGATTCAACTATATTGTTTGGTAATTGTCAACTTTGATGTCGAGAGGTAAGAATACCACCATAGACCACAGAATAATAAGCAAGACGACTCTAGGAAAGAGCGAGAGCTGCAAGATGAGCTCTAATTTGATGAATTTTTAAAAGCTTGTTGAATTGATTATTCCATTATGAATCTACTACTTGTTCATTGTGATCCGATTGTCCAAGATTTTAGTCAATTTGAATCAATCTTTGTTTGATTCCGCTATTAGATTTGTAGGTAATCATTAATCGACCAAGGTCCTTAGTACAGTTTAGTCTTTTTAGTATAAGTAGAGGTTCAATGCTTTCCTGTGGGTACGATCCCTACTTCCTTAACTATATAGTTAGAGTTGTTTGGTATTTTTGATAGGTTACAGACAACATATTCAATGCTTCCCTATGGATTTAATCCATATACTTCCCTAGCTACATAGTTAGAGTCGTGATGTTTATTCTTTAGTGCTGTGTGACAACCTATATAGTGACACTGGCGACAAAGGCATAGAGGTGGTGAGTTGGTGACGACTTGACGTAGGATGCCGGTGAATCTAGCAAGGCTTGGAGACCACTAGTGTAGGACCCTCGGGAACCCCGGACGTTCTACGAGTCATTTGTTTTTAGACTGTTTGAGTGATCATCGCATATTATGAGTATGCTTGGCTTGAGACCAAAACCCCAATGGATGCGCCCACTATTGGCATCTGACGGAACCTATATACCAAACTACTTCGAGATGCACTCATGGAAAATGACTCCTAATGGTTAGGCCCCTACTAGATCTCAACGTAATTTCACCAATCATTATGTCAGGTAACACTCATATTTCCATATTGAGGTCTTATTTGCACATAGGTGCTTACGATGCAGCTTTACTTAATTCTCGCTTGTTTCTAGCTTTGGTGATTACTATAGATGAGTCCATGTGTCAAGGTGCCTAAATCCGGTTTGTCTAAATGATTATCTTTACTTTGTGTGAGAGCACTTTACTTGTCTTTATTTAAAATCCTAGATCCAGAAGTAAAAAGCCATGAAAATGGCTTACAAACAAGATCAAAATAAATAAAGAAAAGAAGCAAAAAATAAAAGGTAACATGCTAATAAAAGAGAAATAAAAGCATAAGAACACACTAATTGAGAGAAAACAAGAGCAAAAAACATGTTATTTACAAAAACAACCTATAAAAGGTTTCTACATCACTAGTTTTATTTATATCTTAAACCATTATTATTCAATATTTCTTGAAATTATATAAAGGTGAGAAAGGGGGTTGGAAAGCTAATGAAGAACCAAAATAATGATAATAAGAAGAGAATAAGAAGAAGAAGCTTGATGATGATTTAGGGAGGCCTCATATCCAATACCTTTCGTGCAGGCGGTCAGACAACCTTGAGAAGACTAGATTACCAAATGCAAACCTGAATGTAAGAAAGATATAGAGAAAATGGAAGTGAGTGAGTGCGTGTGCATGTACTTGTGCATGTGCTTGTGCTTGTGCTTGTGATTGTGTTTGTGTTGTGTGTTTAAGCTTTTAGGTGCTTTGGTGACTATTTGAGATGGATGATTTGAGGTTAATGGTTTGAAGTGTGATTTCGGCAGAGGTTCGACGTGATTTGAGAGAACAAAAAAATGGAAAATGAATGTAGTAGGTTGTAATTAGATGATCATTCCTTCTTTCCTTCCGCCAAAAAATTGGGTTTGTTTAATGGGGAAAAGTTTGCGACAAGGGAATTACAAGATTATATTACAAGATTATATTAGGCGAATTGTGAAACATTTAATTACAAGATTATATTAGTAGAAATTAAATAAAAATGTGGAAATATTATAGAAAATTATATAAAATAATAAAAAATTGTGTTTTTGGGGATTTATTTTGACTTTTGTGGAATTTCGATCATGCTTCTTTCAAAGTTGGACCTATTGCGATGCGGTATACGATTATTGGTCTAAGAGTGGGGACAAATGTAGATGTCTACAACAAGATTGAGAGAACTTGAGAAGAGACGAAGAGCATTCTGTACGATATGAGAGGATTACATGAAGGTGAAGAGTAGTCTGCAATAGAGAATAACTGAAAAAAATAAAATAGGTTCTGAAGCAGAATAGGCGTTTGGTATTTTGAGTTAGAGAGAAGAGAGAGTGATGAGGAGGTAAGGAGAAGAGAGAGAAATGAGTAGTTTAGCAAACGTTGAAACCCTTTTTTATTTTTATTTTTTATAATCAAAGCTTATTTTTAAGGGGGTGCAGAACGTGACACGAGTGCTCCACACCGGAACCGCTCCTGCCTTAGCATGTGCATGTTAGCTTATTCTATAGCTGTCTCAACTAAACTGTTTTGAATTTTTCTGACTAAACTTTAACCTTATATGTACGCTAAACTTTAACCATATATTACGTATAAAAACAAATACCATCATATTCATGTTGATAATTACTTTCGAAATGCGTAAGTTTTATCATTGAAACAAATTAGTTGACTTTTTGATTAGTTGAATACGTTGTTGCTAGATAAAAACTAGTAAGATTTGATTGAATATTTTTGATCTAGTTCAATCTGATGCGACTTTTTCTAAAATTATCAAATTAGATATGTGTTTTTAGTAATAAACATTATGGTGTAGGGATGCGCAAAATTGGAATTCGGAATTATATCCAGATTTCCGGAATTGAAATTTTTTATTATGTTATCGTTCTGAAATTTTAAATATCTGGAATTACGAACTCAGATTATGTATCAAATTTTTCCTTCAAATTTACTTTCATACTCTTAAAAAAGGGATTGAGAAAACAAAAGGCCGGACTTTCGATTTTGCATTTCGAATTTTACAATATGCATTTCATACCTGGCCCTGTAATTCGGTTCGCTTTTTAAAAAATTGAACCGAATATCTGAATTTTCTGAACAAAAATTCATTTTTTGGGATTTAAAACTCGAAATTAGAAATTTAATTAAACCCCTAATGTAATGCATAAATATGTTGAATTAAATATACCATAGTCAACATTTCGGTCACACGGTTACACGGTCACACCCTATATCATCCCCTATTCCAATTGCCAAGCCAACATTGGGCTCACGTATATAGTTTTTCCCGAACCGGAAAAATATTAAACCGGATTCAGATGATCCGACCACCAGTGAAGTAAAGAAAATCAGAAGAGATGTAAAATTTTAATTTCCAATAATACCCTTTCATACCTCAAAGGCTCAAACTATTATATCAGCTTCTAAAAAACTGTTCAGTCTCTTTCTTTCTCGATTTCGTCCCGTTCCAAATGGGGTCCAAGGAGTGGCAAGGGAGAGAAAATTCGAGCGATAGAAAGGGGCAAAAGCGGAAATTAGAGCAACAGCAAGAGGAGAGAGAATCCGCCATTGTTACAGGTGAAGCTCTTCGACGAGAAGTGTGTTCGCAGGTCGAAATCCTCAGCGCTAATTTCTCATGGAGTGAAGTTGATCGAGCATCTGCTAAACGTGCGACTCATATTCTCGCTGAATTGGCGAAAAACGGTATAATTTAACCTCTTTTTACTTAATTAGGGTTTTTTTTTCTTTTTGGTGTGATTTATTGATTTGATTTTGTAACAGTGAGTTTTTTCGAAATGATTTTTTTATTTTTTATTTATTTATGATACTGAATTTTGTTTATGAAATTTGTTGTTGTTGTTGTTGTTTGTGTGTTGTTTTAGAGGAGGTTGGGAGTATAATTGTGGAAGGAGGTGCAATTCCTTTGCTGGTGAAGCATCTAGAAGCGCCGCCATCGACGGAGGATGATGGTGTGTTGAAGCCGTATGAACATGAGGTTGAGAAGGCCAGTGCGTTTGCGCTTGGGCTTCTTGCAGTGAAGGTTAGTTTATTGAAGATCTTTACGTTAATGAAATTTGAGTTTGTTGCGAATTCGGAGTTAACTAATTGCCATTGTATTTGGTTAAGGTTTGAAGTTAAATGATGTCTGTTGTAGTGCGTCGAGGTTTTCATGCATGTGTTTGAATAATATAATGAAATGTAACAATTTAACACATGTTTGCTCATATTTAGAGTTCCGAATAGCTATGGAGGCTTGAAGAAAATGTTGCCTTCAGGGAAGAGTGGAGGGAGATGATTATATGCAAATGAATTTTACCTTTCCTCCTATTGATTTGAGTCTAGCTGGCTCCAAATTAATTCGGGGTTAAAGCTTTGTTGTTTACATTAGGAATAGAAAATTAGGTTAAGACGATGTTTCATGGTACCTCTTATATGTGAAAACAATATTAAGACAAGCGCTAGCCTTTGAGTATTGTTGGTCAAAAGGTGGCCCAAAAATTCATTGAAGTATCTAAATTAGGTCATGAACCGTTTTTTTAGCGCTAGATTACGTCCAATGCCTATGATTAGTTTTTAATAATTACGTACCTCCTTTGTTCCCTATTACTTACAACATACCACTTTGGTGCTCTTTTTAAGGAAGAGATTTGAAGGCCCAAACAAGCAAATTAATTGAAATTATTTTAACAGTAACCTGTTGTTTACCTCTTGCTTATATTATAATAATTTTGATTATTTTACTTATTAGTACCCTTAAAAATCTTTCTCAAAATTCTTGCCGAATTGGTATATCGCAAATAAAAGGGAGTGGTGGAAGTATAAGAAGTGGTCTCACCTGCCTCGAAAATAGGGATTTAGATTTCTATACTAAGTGAAAATCTTCGTGAGACAACCTGTTGCACCTTGGTAGGGACAATCAAGACGATAACTTCCCTGTATGGAGTTGTCAGAAAAGCAAGCAGAATAACATCAATGGTTCAAGGAACGACAGGTGCACATTGGTCATGGGGAGGAGTATCGTTTATGGTATGTTATTAATCGTGTTGTTGCAAAAGTAGAAGACTTTGGATTTGCTACCTTTTGGACTTTTTAAGGGCATTCATGACTGATATTTGTTGGAGGAAGTGGATAAATGGGTAACTAGTGTTGCGTAATTATGGCCTCTGGTCCTACCACACGCACAACTGTGCAAGGAGGTTATATGCTGTTTATTTGTCAAATTTTTTAAGTTTAGGGTACGTTGTTCAACATGCAAATGAATTATTGGCAGACTTTATATGCAACGTATTACAAAATCCAAAGATCTAAATTACATGCTTAAATTTATGATTTGATGGCTCATTTGTAGCATCTCTTTTAATGGTATGTTATACTGTGGTGGTGTATTACTTGTATAGAATATGGGTGGTATTATCATGAGACTTAATGGTACTTCTCATACCTCATATCTCACTACTTTCAAATTACTTACTCACTTTGTTCCCTTTTGTTGTACCCATTAAGGTTCGGTTGCTATTTATTTTATTTTATTTTATTTTATTTTATACTACCTCTTTCGAATTAGTCGCAACAATTGCTAAAATTGAATGCTTCGAATTAGATGCAACAATTGCCAAAAATGAATGCTTCAAATTAAATGAAACAAATGTCTTTTTTCTATTTCAATATGTTGATTCCCTGTTTCTCTTTCTTCATTACATTATTTTCTATTTCTCTCTCTTCTTTTTACACTTGCATATAAAATTTAACTTGGAGCCCGTGCAGCTCAAATTGTTGCATTTGTTTTAAAACTGAAACAAAGGTAGTAAAAAACTTTTATGCTTTAGATAAAATTGGTTGGATCTAATGGAGTATATGTGAGAGTTAAATGGCGGTCCCTTATAATTTTATATACATCATTAGTACTCAAAATGGAAACTAAGATAAATAAATGCGGACAAAGGAAAAATTTTCAGTTGGTTGTTTGAAGGCTTACTGTTTAGGTGGCACGCCTTTCTATACTTTCAAAGCATTGCTTATGTTTGCTTTTATTGTTTTTGTTTTTTTCTGTTTGCAGCCAGAGCATCAACAGCTCATTGTCGATGTTGGTGCTTTACCTCTCCTTGTAGATCTTTTGAAGAGGCACAAGTGTGGTGTGAATTCTAGGGCTGTCAATAGTGTAATTCGTAGAGCTGCAGATGCAATAACTAACCTTGCTCATGAGAATAGTAGCATTAAAACCCAAGTCAGGTTGGTTTTGTTGTGCTGTACCTAAACATGTAATTTGATCCATGCAGTATAATTGTTGTCTTGACTGTGGTTTACGAATTTTGTTTCTAGGGCGGAAGGTGGTATTCCTCCTCTTGTAGAACTACTTGAGTTTAATGATGCAAAGGTACAGAGGGCAGTTGCTGGGGCACTGCGCACTTTGGCATTTAAAAATGATGAAAATAAAAAGCAGGTGATGAGCTGTTTTATGGATAGTGTCCTTGTTAATTCTTTGAGCTTTCTGAGGCTCTTTCTTATCTATTCAATTTGTGGCAATGCAGATTGTTGAATGTAATGCTCTTCCTTCTTTAATTCTTATGCTAAAATCCGAGGATTCCGCTATACATTATGAAGCGGTAATACTTGAGTAAATCTTGATGCAGTTACTCTTTCATTTTCTCTTTATCAATTAACATTTACTTCCCCGTTTTTTGTACTTGCATCATTTATGGTTATACGCTTCTCTATATACTATTTAACCAATGATATCTCTGAATATAAAAGTGCAAACGTAAAAAAAGATTTTATTTGAGAGAAATCTAGATGAATTAAACAAGAGAAATCAAGAATTTATTTGGCTATTTTTTTCTTAAGTACGAAACAATAAATACGGTCGAAGTTTGCTTGTAAATAGTAGAATAGTCAAAACAATGCAAGTAAAAAGAAAAGGGGAAGAAGTTTGAGCTTTTGTGCACATTTTTGAATTATTATGCCTTGTCCTTTGCTTATAATTTTTCAGGTTGGTGTGCTTGGAAATTTAGTACATTCATCACCCAACATCAAAAGAGAAGTTCTGCTTGCTGGAGCTTTACAACCTGTTATCGGGTTGCTCAGGTAATCTGTAGCTGTCCTGTCAACTTTTGGCAGTTATATATTTGTTTGTTTATTTTTATTTTTCTGTATTTTTTTTTCTTCTGTGCACTTAAGACATTGACTTTCTTAATTTCTTTTTTTATACTATTATAGTATTATACACCCTTCAATTTCAATGTAGTTGCTACAATCCAAAAAGGGAGGCTTCAAATCAGTTACCACAATTTTTTGTGCTTCTCATTTTCAAGATGTCATTTCTCTTTATCTCTCTTCATTGCATGCCTTTTCTCTCTCGTTCTTTTACGACGCTAACAAATAATTTTGTCTAAGAATCCGAGCAACTCTATTTTTGGCAACCATTTTTATAACAGAAGAATTAAATTTTCTATACTAGTAGTCTATTTTATACTTTTGTGCATGTGTTAAAAATCTTTTTGGTGATCTCAAATCAAAAAGAATGAAATTTGCCATAGTAAATTAGGAATCGGTATTGACTATTATCTAAGGGTAAACCCTAAGTCTGCACGCTGCAGTGTTACTGTTTATTTGCACAGGTATAATTTATTAATATTTGGTATAGTCAGCATCTAGGTTGCATTGAGACGGATACGGGGTCAAAAACGGGTGCGGGGACTGGGACGAAAAACTCTAAAATAAAAAAATTTCAAAAATGGGTACAGCATGGGTACGGCAAAAAATAAAATAAAATAATAATTAATAAATTATGTATAATCAAATTTCATCTATTAATGGGTAAAAATGTAAAATAGACTTGTAATTTGTAAATAAATACCAACTCCCAGCCAAACCTAAAAAAACTACTTCATGCAAGGGAAACCAACAAAAAAAACAGTAAATAAATAAAGTTGAAATTACACAGTTGAAACATAAAAGGAATTGGATATTGACTAAAAGAAAAAGTAGATACCACTTTCCAAGAACATCACTCTTCTCTTCTTTCTTAATCAATAATTGCTAAAGCCATTTTAATGGCAGACACAAATAAGTTAATAATTCGATCTTCTTCTCTCTTCCTCCTTGCATCGTCCTCTTCACTCACTCAACACAAATATTCTTTTTCTCTCTCACTTACTCGGGTCTTTTGTGGGTGGTGGGATTGATGGGTCTGGGGACGGCAGTTATGGTCCTCCGTCGTCCCTAAAACGTCTCTACTTCTTGTGTAACCCGTATCCAATTTACCTAGCCGCCCCCATCCCCACCAGAACGTGACAGGGATGTTTTTTAGGCGCCCTGCACCGTCCCCGTCCCATGAATGACCCCAATACCGGTGCCTCAACCCCTTAAGCGAACCCGTGCTTCGTAGTTCAGCATTATGGGCCTTGCTATAAACTTAAACCCTGTTGTGCAGTTTGCTTTACACGCGCGTGAGGTGAATGACCGCCCAATTTACTTTTCCCAAATTAAGCCCAAATTTTTCCAATTTCATTTCATAAAAGTACAACCCCCAAATTTCATTTCATAATATTACAACCCTTAAATTTTGTCTGAGGTAAATCCAATGGAACCACCAAATTTCAGTTCATAATACAACCCCAATTATATCGTTACCAATTTAGTTTTTTGTTGCATTAAAAATATATTAAAGAAATCTAGATCTGTAGTAAATGATGATTAAGAATGAATTTCTTATTGTATTAAGCGGTGATCTTTGGCAAATTGCTAGGTGTTGTGGATTTTAGTATCCTAGCTGCTTATAGGTTGTTGAGGAAGGTAAAGCCGTGGAGGTGTTGTGGCAAATTGCAAATGATAATAATTAAAAAAAAATTCCTATTTTCTGCAAAAGCATACAAGACACGCTAACCAAAAATAACATTTACAGTTGAATACTCGCTCAATACTTGCGTCCCATTCACTGCATTACAGGGTTAGTGTACTGTTTCAATAACTCGTCTAGCCAAAATTACCTAAATACCCTGTGCAGCATTAGTGTATCAAAGCACGGTGCACTCTTCGGGAGCACTCCTTACCTTATGAGTGTTTTGAAAAACTTACTAACACAATTCTATGAATTTCTTCAGATTAGTTTATGCCCCTGTTAGGATTATTAAACATGTGATGAAGAGAGAAAGAGAGAGGGAGGGAGGAATAGTTGCAAGGAAATGAAGATTTCACATATGGAAAATGTTGCAACTAAAATAAAGTATGAAGTATTGATATTCTCTTGGTCAGTTGTGAAGCTTGTCAGAATGTAGTTACTCTTCGTGAAAATTGAATTCTACGCATTTCCCCTTTTCTATATGTTCTATCTACCCTTCTAATTATTGCGTCGAGTGAGAAAGGCTACTGATATTTTGAAATATTTTTGAAAATAATGTTTCATCATCGTCTGAACCAACTATTCATTGTTGTGGATTTAAGCAATTTCTTTAAGACTAGATGGCATCATGGCATGAAATTTACTCTCTTTCAAATTATAGAGTACCAACTTGTGGCTGATATTGATGTATCATAAATGCTTTTCATCTTTCTCTCTAGCCTATATTGAGTGCATATTTTGGTTATGCAGTTCATGCTGCTCTGAGAGCCAGCGGGAGGCAGCTTTATTACTTGGACAATTTGCTGCAACTGATTCAGATTGCAAGGTCCTTCACCTATTCCGCTTTGTTTATTTGTAGTTGTGGTAAAAATTATACAGTAGACTTTTGCAATTCCTCATATTGTTGTCTAGGCTAACCTAAAATTATTTTGAGTCTGAGGTTTTGTTGTTGTTGTTGTAAGTTGTGGTAAAAAGTATCACGAATAACAAAAACCCTATTATCACTTAATTGTCCTGTTGATAAATGTTTAAATTTAAATTGGAAAAGTATGTTTATCTTTCAATTAATGATGCTCCTTGTGATTTTAGTGAATTTCTTACCTTGTTGAACTCATTTTGAATATATAGTCTTCATCACTCATTTTATGTTTCCATATTATAGAGACTATGGTGAAAGTCAAAAGCTTTCCACACAATTCTAGTTTGATTAATAGACAACAGCTTTCATAATAGAGATGTGAATTAAATGGTAGAACTAACATTAGTGGTATTCATAAGTATCCAGTCGTACGCATTCATTGCAATTCAAATTTTTTGAAAGTGCAAATTGATTTTTTGATTACTTTCATAGTAGTAGTATGATTTATGGAACAAATATCAAGAGAATTATTATTTTATTTAGTGAAAATATGGAATGAAGTAAAACATAGGGCAATGTGTTTAACTCCTTAGTTGAGGAAGGCTAATGCTCCAAAATATGGCACGCAATTTTTATGAATCTTAGTTGGAAAAAATTTAACCTTAAATACTTAACATGGCCATATACATATACAAAAATTCTACCCCGAGCACGAAAATGAAATACACTACTAACCAAATTACTATCTATTATGTTGTATTTTATTTATCAGTATCGGGAGGTGTCCACAAATGTTAGGACTTGTGGTGGGTTGACTAAAGACTTTCCTATAACAATTGGGTTGCACCAAAGGTTAGCGGTAAGCCCTTTTCTTTTTGCAATAGTTATGGATGTCGGAGTAAGATGGAATATATGGAATGCCGCTTTGGGACTCGAGAGGGGGGGGGGGGTAAGTGATGCAGTGGTAAGGTTGGATGGACAAGCCCTAGATATGGGGGAATGTTTTAAATATCTCGGGTCATTTATCCAAAAGAATGGTGATATTGACCAAGATGTGACACATAGGATTAAATTTGGGTGGCTTAAATGGGGAGCAGCCACGGGAGTGTTACGTGACAAAAACATCCCGTTAAAATTGAAGGGGAAATTCTAGAGGACTGTCATAAGCCATGGCTGCCATAAGACCAGTGTTGCTCCACGGTACAGAATGTTGGGCTTACAAGAAGGAGCTCATTCAAAAAATAGGAGTTATGGAGATGCGGATGTTGAAATGGATGTGCGGGAACACTCTAAAGGATAGAATCAGGAATGAAGTAATATGTTGAAAAGTTGGGGTCGCAGACGTAGCAAGCAAATTAAGGGAGAATAGCTTGCGTTGGGTCGGACATGTGAGACGGAGACCTGAGGGAGCCTCAGTGAGACGAGTGGAAGGGTGGGACCATGGAGATCTCAAACGAGGTAGGGGAGACCGAAAATGACTTGGTGGGAAGGGGTTAAAAAGGATATTAAGCTTTTAGATTTACAAGAAAATGAGGTTTCTCGATCGCAGGGGAATGGAGGAAAATTTATGTGGATGACCACATGGAATGATTAATTTTGGTTCATGTAGCCGACCCCAATTTTTTGGGATTAAGGCTGTGATTGATTGAGTTATTATTGGTATTTTCGTTATCGTACTCATGAGGAGTTATTGCAAATGGGAAGGAACATATTGCATCTGATGTAATATGCTGGCCACTGTGCTTAATTGCTCCAAAAATACTTGTGTTTTGCCATTAAGCATTAAATTTCTCACTTTTGATTTATGTTTCTGTAGAAATTTGTGGACGATGAAGTTTTAAAGACATGACCTCAAATCTATATCTCAAGTTATATACATGAAAATTTAATAAAAGTTATTTATTTAAATAGCAAACCTTATAATGAATCAAACAAGATCTCATATGACTATATTTTTCCTTGCGGATATGTGTTATGGACTGGGTTTCGCTAAACTAAATAGGGAGATTAATGGAACAATTGTAGTAGAAGATCGAGTTGTATTTGATTGATTCAAAAGGTTCAGGTTCAGTTACAAGATACTATGCCTCGGCTGCCGCCGCCGCTGCCGTGTCACCAAACCTTTGCTAGTGGCTTTAGGCCATTACTCTCATCCATGCCTTGAGGACATGACTCTCTAGTGTTTACTTCACAATTTTTCTAGACATCCTTTTCTTTTCCTCCTACTCTATTCAAATACAACACTTTCTAATTCTATTAACTAAAACTAGAATAAGGTTAACATAATCCAAAAAAGTGCCTCATGCCATATTATCTTTGTTTGATCTTCTACAGAGTTTGTCTTCTACTTCTTTGTTGTGTAGTTGACCCCCTTGAGTAAGTTGACTTGAGTGGTGTGCAAAGTGGGTTGCCTTTTCCGTGTATAGACCTTGAGAGGAGGATTAGCAACTGTTTGGCCTGATTTGTGGTGGTCTATCACAATATAAAAATAAAGGGAGTTGAAGTGCCCATGTGAATAGTGTCCAGTGTCAATATGTAGCTACTAAAATGAAATTGAGGGAGTACTTTTTACTGCATGTATTGTTTATATTTTTACTGAACTATGAGTGACATTTAGAGCAAAACCTGTAGCTTTGTGTACATAGTTCAAAAACCTGAACAAAATTGAGTTCATTTTGGGCTGTTCAAACTTAGGTTTCCACGCATTTTCATCATTTGATGGATTTTATCATGCCAATTTTTTGGGATTAAGGCTGTGATTGATTGATTGATGGATTTTATCATGATGCTAACATGCATTTGATGGACTAATATTTGCTGCTGTTAACTTTTGTATTAACAAATTACTATAGCCACAACATACAAGGGGAACAAGGCCACAAGTTTTGTAGGTTTCATAGTTGTTTGCAACTTGTGCGTCTTGATTGACCATTTCTCAAGTTATATATGGTCGAGTGCCAATTAGTATTCCTTATGTATGCATTTATTTATTTGTTTTGCTATCATGTAGGCATTGGAATAGTTTCTTTTTTGTTGACTTGTTTGGTTTCTATAGGAGTTGACTTTTATTAAGTATCAACTTTAGTGGGATCTTTAGTAATGCCTCCTTTTTTTCAATCTAGGTTCACATTGTTCAAAGAGGTGCAGTGCCACCTTTGATTGAAATGCTCCAATCCCTTGATTTTCAGTTAAGGGAAATGGCGGCCTTTGCATTGGGGAGGTTAGCACAGGTTAGTACCTATATCCTTTTCTTTTCTATTTGGTTGATGTTGTATGTTTCATGCTCTCTTCAAGCTGTGATGGAGATATGGCTTTTAATAAGTTTTCATACTTACAAAATATAATTGAAATGTCCCCTGCTATCTTGTGGTTATGACTTGATTAGAAGTGGCATAGCATAAACAACAACTATCGAACGTTTAGTTCTAATTAATGGGGTCATGAACAGCTCAATATAACC
Source organism: Suaeda aralocaspica (assembly GCA_016808085.1). Classification (NCBI taxonomy): domain Eukaryota; kingdom Viridiplantae; phylum Streptophyta; class Magnoliopsida; order Caryophyllales; family Amaranthaceae; genus Suaeda; species Suaeda aralocaspica. The sequence goes on along the minus strand of PYUH01000055.1, from coordinate 4,889,063 downwards.
ATTGTATTTAGCTGCAATGTCATATTTATCAATCAATCAAAGCCTTAGTCCCATAATTGGGGTTGACTACATGAACCAAAATTAATCATTCCATGTGGTCATCCACATAAATTTTCCTCTATCCCTTGCGATCGTAAATTTAAAAGTTTCACATCTTTTCTAACATCTTCCAACCAAGTCATTTTTAGTCTTCCCTTACCGCGTTTGAGATCTCTGTGACCCTACTCTTCGAACCAGAGCTCCCTGAGGTCGTGTCTCACATGTCCAAACCAATGCAAGTGGTTTTCCCTTAGTTTGCTTGTAATGTCTATGACATTAACTTTCCTGCGGATGACTTCATTTGTGATTCTATCCTATTCCTGTACATCCATCGCAACATCCACATCGCCGTGACCCCTTCCTTCTACATATGTTCCTCCTTATAAGTTCAACATTAGAATTTCCTTTTCACCTTTAAATGAATGATTCAGTCACATAACACTCCTATGGTTGCTCTTCTTTTAAGCAACCCCATTTAAGCCACCCGAAATTAATCATTTGAGCCACATCTTGATCAGTATCACCATTCTTTGAATAAATGACCCAAGATATTTAAAGCATTCCCGCATGCCTAGAACTTTCCCGTCGGTCCTCATTATAGCATCGCTTGCCCCCTCTATGTCCCAAAGTGACTCTCCATATACTTTGTCTTACTACGACTTAAACCCTCTAGACTCCAACCTTCACCTCCATTGGTCTAATTTGACATTAACCCGATTGTTACTTAATCCGCAAACAACATGCACCATGGCACCTCATCTTGGATTGACCTTGTTACTTAATCTATAACCATTGCAAAAAGAAAAGAGCTTAACGCCGTCCCTTGATGCGCCCTAATTGTTATAGGGAAGTATTTTGTCAATCCACCAAAAGTCCTCACATTTGTAGACACATACCAATAGATATCCTTAACTAGGTGAATATACTTTCGTGGGATACCTTTCTTCATCATTGCCCATCAAAGTACATCTCTTGGAACCTTTTCATGCACCTTCTCTAGATTAACGAAAACCATATAGAGGTCCCTCTTCCGCGCCCTATAAAACTCCATCATTTGTCTTAGCAAATGAATTGCTTCCATAGTGGATCTTCAAGGCATTAAACTGAATTGGTTTTATGAGATGTTTGTGCATGCCCTTAACCTGTGTTTTATCACCCTTTCCCACAACTTCATTGTGTGGCTCATAGGTTTGATCCCTCGATAGTTAGAATAGTCTTGAGCATCTCCTTTGTTCTTATATCCTAGAGCCAAGGTGCTCTTTCGCCACAATTTAGCTGCAATGTCATCATGTACCAAAACCCTTTCCCACGATTTAGCTACAATGCCATCATGTACCAAAATCCTCTGTCTTCACTTTCCTCTATCTCATTCTTAATACTCCTGTAAAACTGGACTCTACATCCTTTTTAACTTCTTTAATCCTTTAATCCTCTAGTCATCTTAGGTCTTCCTGCTGATTTCATTGTTAAAATAGAGGTGGTACACACTTAATGCGTCTATTTTTATTTCTTAAGTGCTTATATATTTATACACATTTTATGTATGTATCAACTATTTGGATCAAAGGTGTTTGAAGCATATATTTAGTATATATCATTCCTATTGTTTGATGTGGACTTGTGGAGTATATTTTTGCTACTACTGTTTGTATGCTTTCTATGATACGTAGTTAAACCAAAAGGTTATGTCATCTAAGCTCTTTTCCTCTCTTATATATTATACTCTCTGGTTTTATGTTCCTCATGAAAACTACTTACTTATTTAAGGAGAGTGAAAAGGTTAAAGAATATATTGAATAGGTGTTTGACCCAGCTTAGAGAACAGGCTGAGGGGAAAAATCTATTATATAATGTATGCTTAGTTTATTATGGGATATCTGAATTAACAATGTATTGAAATGACGTCTACATGTGGTTTTATATGCGAGTAAGGGACATAGTCGTCACATTGGGTTTGATATACAAATCTATTCCAAGTTGACCCTAATCACCACATGAAAGAGTTTGAGTTTTTACAGTGATCCACTTGTGATGATGTGGTTTTTTTGTTTAGTTTGAGGACATGCAGGCAGTGAAAATTTGCCTAGCAGCATATGGCCTGCACTCGAAACTTCCTATTCTCTCCATGATATCTTTGATTTAGCTAGTCAGGGCTTAGTTTCTAATCCTAGGAGAAAGGTGGACCCTTTAATAGGTGTATGCACCAAAATAATTAATTATTCTTAAAGTTGAAGTTTAACATTCAAATTGAAAAGTTACCACCCTAGAATGTAATTATGTATCTCTACTTTAAAATTTTTAGAACTGCTCTCTTTTAGCTCTCATATTCTGAAACCAATGTACTTGTTTATCTAAAAGCTCTTGTTGTCGCAACCATCAGGAAATTTGCCACGATTCCTTGGCCTAACTTCCACTGTTTAAGGTGTTGTCACCCTTGGTATCATTTATGGAACTTTGGAAGGAAGCAGGGTTACCTAGTTTGCTGATCGCTTTGGATCGCGCAACGGTTACGGGAATGCAATTTGCTAGTTGGTTAGAATTGGGACCGTGAAGGCTTTCTTTTAGGATCTTTTTAGAATCACGGTTCGCTTTTAAACATTATTTGGATCACTAGTTCATTTTTTTACTGCTTATTTTTATTAATAATTAAAGAATTTGGACTATTTATACTACGTAACTAGTTTATTGGTAACCCAAATAACAATTTAATGAAAGATGATAAATAACAATAAGTAATAATAATTTATGCAGATTTTTTAAATGAAATGAAAAAGATGAAAAAAGTATTTGAAACTGTAAAAGCCTTACCACATGAGGCCCTATAGAAAAAGAAAAATAATCACATGGGAAAGGGGGAATAAGAAATAAAAGGGGAAAAGGGCAGGAGAGAGAAAAGAAAGTATTAAAATAAAATTAAAAGTGAAACAATAGTATCGAGGAAGATAATAAAACATCAAAGAAGAAGAAGAAGATCAGAAAGCAGAAGCTCGTCAGCCATGGCAAATTGGCGTAAACCTCATTTTCCTTTAACGAATAAAAACCCCAACATTTGTTATCCTTTTCTCCTTTCTTTAACCCCTCAGTTGATAGAACTAGGGTTTGGAACGTTGATGTCAACGATTCAGACCGTGAACCAAAGAGAATTGGAGCGCAAACAAATTGTGCTTCAAAACAAGCGTTCCCAATTGAAATCCGTAAGGGGTAGGGGCGAACTAGGTAACCCTGGAGGGAAGCAATGGCTCACTCATATGCTGAAGAAATAGCCTAGCCATCACCTGACCTGAGGGTGAGTAATGGTGATAAAGTTGGTGTTTCCATGCATTGTGCCCATCCCTCATGCCAACTTTATGTGTTGTGCCACTGTTTTCAAATGGTTGACAAGATAGTGGCTCATTCCACATTTTGACTGGGTGCATCATGTTGTGCTTGCATGCTTAGGCCAAATTTTGGATAAATTAGCCTGCCTTATTGTATTGTTATGTGGAACACTTTTAGTGTTCCACATCACAACACGTTTGTGTTGTGCCATGCCTCTTCATTTATCTTGTTGGGCCGTGCCATGCTTGGAGCTTGGCCTAATGACATTTGTAGATAGAAGATTCAACATATACACCTGTTCAATTTGTGTGCCGTCATATGAGGTCATCATTGTAAGTTAGGGCAATTCATCTTCATCATCAACTTGAATGTGCCAAAAAAAAGTTATCATGTTATGTCGGTACCCAACACCTGAACGCACGTGTTGTTAGGTTGTTAAAAACCAAATCATGATGTTCCTTCAACAAGGAGGCCCTCCCTTGACTCCAAATTATTTGCAATATATGCTCCTTCAATAAGAATGTCACCTTAACACACTTGATTTAAGGTTGAAACACACTTGAGGATATATTGCTTTATGCAATTGCACTTCGTCTCATCTTTTTCTGTGGACTTTATTTGATTATCCATGTCAATTGTGTTTGTGTGGAGCTTATGGTAGCATATAGAAAGTTTATCCTTGTGGACCTTGCTACTCTTGTAATATCAAAAAATAATGTAAGCTAGCTAATGATGATTGTAGCAAAGCGAAAAGCAGGGGTCAATTGGACTAGTTATACTTCCTGTCACATTATACCTTTTCTTTCTGACTAATTTCGACCACAAGTGATGATCTACTGACATGTTTGCGGATCACCAATGGGCAATCAAGGGGTGACTCCTCTCTCAAATGATGGGTCACATTTAAGGCATTTTTCATCATATTTGAACACAATATTATAGTATGTAATCATAACCTTTACTTTTGTCCGATGAATGAAGTTTTACCCTTGGTGGAAAAGGGGCTCTTTTTTTAGTTCTAGCAACACACCTTGTTAGAAAATCGATAGAATAGGACTCATATATATATATATATATATACACATATTTTTAAAGTCAGAAAATCACAAAAGCAAGTATGTGTGGCTCCTCTATCAAATGATGTGTCACATTTGAAGCCTTTTCATCATACTTGAATACAATATCGTAGTAAGCAATTGCAAACTTTTTTATGTCTAAAGAATGAAGATGATTTACCCTTAGTGGTAGATGATTTGCTCTTTTTCTGTTGTAGCAATACGCCTTATCATGAAATTGATGGAATAACTCATTTATTTATAGCAGAAGAGGCTACATATTGACCTCGTCAAATTTTCTACTGGGGCGTGTTGCTATACCCAAGAGAAAAGAGAACCGCTGTTATCAGAGGATGTAATCATACAAGTTCCAACATCATTTACTAAGGACTGTATATTGATATAAGTAATCAGGAAAATGTCAATCGTATGTATATGGTGCACCTTATAGATTTAGAAACCTTCTTATAGATCCTCTTTATTATGGCAGCTATATGATCTTTTATTCTAGTCTTTTTTTTCTTTTTTATTTTTTTTTGTATTGTATTGCTTTTTCGGGCCATCCAGTGAGGCATACTATGGTTGCTATGCAGGAGTCACATAATCAAGCTGGGATTTCTCATAGTGGTGGTTTGGTGCCATTGTTAAAGCTTCTGGATGCAAAAAATGGTTCTCTTCAGCATAATGCTGCTTTTGCACTTTACGGTCTTGCAGATAATGAGGTATCTTCTGTAATTTGAGATGCTCAGATGCATCAATTGCTTTTGTTTTGATTCTTGGATATGAACTTTTTTATATTATTATTTGATTTCTTTCTTACTAAAATCCAGGATAATGTTGCCGACTTTATAAAAGCTGGTGGTCTTCAAAAGCTACAGGAAGGGGAGTTTATTGTTCAGGTTTGTTTTGGTACATAGCATTGCTTACTGCTTTGTTGTCTTTACAAATTATTAGTTGCTACAGTTCAGAGATTAGGACTAAAGTAATCAGTTATTTGTTTGTGGGTGCTGTAACATAATTTAGTCTATTCTTGCACTTGCATACGTGGATCTTCTGTTTGACATTTTGAGCCAAATATGTGCTTTCAGGCAACCAAAGATTGTGTAGCAAAGACGTTGAAACGATTGGAGGAGAAGATACGTGGTCGGGTTAGTATCATGGAGTTCTTTTGATTTCACTTCTCATTAGTCAAACAATTGCTGAAAAGGGCTTATATTCTGCATTTATTGTTTGATAAAGGTCTTGACCCACTTGGTTTACCTCATGCGTGCTGGAGAGAAGGCTGTTCAAAGACAAGTTGCTATGGCTCTTGCTCATCTGTGTTCTCCAGAGGACCAGAGATCAATTTTTATTGATAATAATGGCATGTCTTTTTTCTGTGGCTATATGTAGTCTTAAAATTTTTTCTTATCTAATGACATTCCTTTTTGGTTGTTACTGACAATCTGACATCATGGTGTTACTTGTTTTGACCAGGATTGGAATTACTCCTTGGGCTTCTCAAATCCACTAGTAGTAAGCAACAACATGATGGTGCTGTGGCACTCTGTAAATTGGCAAGCAAAGCTATGACTCTTTCCCCTGTAGATGCAGCTCCTCCTTCTCCAATATCTCAGGTAATTTTGTTTGATTTGATGCTCTATATCTCTTTGCTGAGTGATGATGGTGTGTGCATGCTTTGCTTTGCTTGGATACTATTATTATCTTCTTTATTCAACATTTCAACTAGTTACAAGAATAGCTGCCAATTTGATCTTGCTGCGGGTGCTGGCTGTCAATGTATGTCTGGTGGATGTCATATTTTAACTACTACCTTAAACTTGTACTTTGTTGATCTGTGCACAGAATTTATTGGAATAATTTTGAGTATTCTGGCCGAAGGGGTGTGGACTTCTGTTCTCCAATGCAATTAAATGTTTTGCTTAAAAAGAAGTTCGGGTTTTCTGCGTAATCATAATTGATTTGTGATATATATATATATATATATTCATTTTCTACTTGGTATCTTGATCGTTCAATATGGCTTCAGATTCGTTCAGAACCTGATTTCTTTATCCAATATTAAAATCATGCATTAGCATTTTATTATTTATTTTTCTTCCAATTGCAATTCGTTATAATTTCTTATTGCCCTGTTGTTTTGATGATTTAGGAGTTTATTTCCGTTAAATAGTCATTAAATCATTAATGTGTGAGATGCAAGGGTAGGAGGTTATTGTTTGTTAAAAGTGGTGTACTTGCTTGTGGAAGATCTGTATTCCAGGCTGAGATTTTTTGGACTATTTTATTATGAAATCCTTCAAAATAACATTTATCTGCATTCACTTCTATTGAGCATCTTAGATACATTAACTGAGCACATGAAAGTTGGAAAGCTGTACACGGGATGAGTTAACCAAAGTAGTAATCCTCAGAAAAGATGCTTAATCCTTAAAGATATTTGTTTGCTCCCTTTTCTGTTTCACTTTCCCCATTGTAAAAGCATAAAAGCCAAGCTCCTCATAGTTTTTAAGCCTTAAGGTTGTGGCATGCTTGATTTAAGTTAATGTCTCTTGCACTCCAGTTCAAGTGTTATAAATACTATCCTAGTTATTGCATTGTATGAGCTTGATTTCATTTTAAATTCTTGACATTATAACATTTAAGGGCGACGCTAATCAGAGCCATAGTTAAACACATCTACATGTAGTATGCATATACATGCATGTGCAGTGAATTTCATTGACTCGATTCTGTAAGAAAACTAAGAATGTGCTGCTATAGTGTAAGCAAGCCTCTTGCTAGTTTCTTTAGTGTCATTAGGTAATGTTGAATTGATTGCTTTGTGTCATGTATGAAGTTCCTCTTTCCATGTGTATTACTTAGTGGCTTTGTTTCTCATGAATAACATTTGGTTTTGCAGGTCTACTTAGGTGAAAAGTATGTAAATAGTGCAACGCTCTCGGATGTTACTTTTCTCGTTCAAGGTTATCATCCATTGTCAGTTTTTTTATTAAAGTTGTTATCTGCTTTTATCAAACTACTGACTTGAGTATTTGAGTATGCCCAATCTCAGAAAGATTTTGCTCATTCATTTACTTGTTTTTATGTTCACTTTTCAGGAAAACGGTTCCATGCGCATCGAATCTGCCTTCTTGCTTCATCTGATGCATTCCGTGCAATGTTTGATGGAGGTTATCGGGTGAGTCTTGTTGGTTTGATTAGATGTGCTGAACCTTTTGTGGGTCTAATGGTTATAGTTTTCACATGATACAAGATTTAGGTGTCCGTTTCTAGTATTGTTATGGACTTGTGGCCTGTAAATACCCGGTGGAAATTGTCAGTTCTTTTCATTTAATGGAATTCATGAATTATAGTGTAAGCAACCCATTACTAGCTCAATTATCTTATGTTGAACATACATTAATGTTAGTTATTGAAACATGTTGTCTTAATGTGAGAATGGAGATTGGACAATATGTAGTATGGGTGAAGCCAGGATTTTATGGTAGTGATAAATTGAGAATAACATGTGTTGGTCATGATTTAACGAGTATAATATGTATTGGTCATGCTTTATTCAGGCCAGATAGATTGGCTTCTGTGAATGAGTGTGTGTGTTGACCACCAAAATATAGGCATAAAGCCATAAATTTGTGTTTTCCTTATAATGCTTATGCTTTATCATGATGATGCAGGAAAAGGATGCCAGAGATATAGAGATTCCTAATATCAGATGGGACATTTTTGAATTGATGATGAGGTTAGCTTAATGTGCACTGGCGCAGACAACTTCTTTTGGACACATGTAATAAGCAGTAGAATTTATGTGGCTAATTTTGTCATTTGGTTGCAGATTTATATATACTGGGTCAGTGGACATAAAACCAGACATCGCACAAGATCTCCTTAGGGCTGCTGATCAGTATCTCTTAGATGGGTTAAAGCGCCTATGTGAATATACCATTGCCCAGGTGAGCTAGCCTGAGTGATGTTCAATTCTTTGGAAAAATATGTTTTTACTGAATGGATAGTGACGTGTTTTGACATTTTGGTTTCCTGATATGTGAAGGATATATCCCTGGAAAATGTGTCAAGTATGTACGATCTTTCGGAGGCATTTCATGCTGTGTCATTGAGACAAGCTTGCATCCTTTTCATCTTGGAACAGTACGATAAATTGAATACTATGCCCGGGTATGCAGTTTTTTAGCTTTCTTTATTTTCTCCATGGTGATATGTCAAAATAGGTTTTTCATATATTCTGTTACATATCATAAACCAAGTAGTTTTTGTGAAAACATATGGTGAAGCACTGAAGCTTATTTGATGCTTTGCAATAGTTCATGTACCTGACTCCAATTTATGGGACTAAGTCTTTAATTGATTGATTGCAATATCTGTTCATGAGCACCCAAGTATAGTTGATAATTATTTTTTCCGTAGTTAAGCATACATGATTGATTGTGTAGAATAAGCATACATGATTAATGATAAATTGTCTGTAACTAAGCTGGTAGATGCCTTCATCAAAGTTTACAGGTTATGATTTGATACCCCTTAGCCCTTCTTGCCCCGAATGCTTTGCAATATGCCAATATCTGCTCATGAGTACCCAAATACCTTTTCCTTATTAAGCGTACATGATTGACTGTGTAAAATAAGTATATATGATTAATGAATTGTGTATAGCATACATGTTAGGTTCTCGCTAGATTTTAAAAAGATGCTATCGCCCATGTTGTGTTATTCGAGACCATGTAATTGGTTGTTTAGAATGTTCTGGTTTATCTTGAAAATTCTGTGAAGTAGTGGCCTTGTGGGTAATAACCTTGTTTGAATGGAAAAAAAAGGGGAGTATAATAGTATATTTATGTTCTCTTGACCTTTTTTTCATAATTTATATAGTACTATCTTTTTGATGACTTTTATGATTCCTTTTAATGAACCGGCCACAAATTAGTTTGGTATCAAGGTTTTGTTGTTGTATTATTATTATTACTTATGATGGTGACCATTTGAATTTAACTGTACAGGCACTCATCTCTTATTCAGCATATATTGCCAGAAATTAGAAATTACTTTCTCAGATTGCTCACCAAGCCTAACGCCTGATCAAGAAACTTCATGCTGCCAGTTTTCATCCTAGATTGTAGAAATGGTCTTGTTTAAGCCACAATCACCAACTAGCAAGAGTTTTTTCTCTCTACTATCTGATTGTTAGGTGTCTCTTACGGCTTGCACTTGTAAGCTACCCTAGTATCCATCATCTCGCTGCCTAATGAGTCTATCGCGCAGTATCAATCTTTAATATTGTGTTCCCGTGGGAGCAACATTGGTGGTTTTTTATTTTTAGTCATGTGTTACTTTCAAGCAATCAGAAGTATACTAGATCATGACATCTTCTGAAGTGTGATCTGGTTTTGGCAAGAGCAGTTATAGGATATTGTAATATTTATGTAGTGTGATCTGGTTTTTGGTCCATACCAAGGCATTAGAGTCACACCATGATGTGATTGTGAAAGCATCTAGACATTCACCTTTAGAACAACTATGGTGCCTTTTCACCATCCAAATTGGAAGCTGTGGTCTGAAATAGTGTGTAATCTAATCATAAATGTCGGAAAGATGTGCTTGTTTAAGAGAGAATCAGAAAACGATTGTAGCAAACTGTAATTATGTTTTCATAGCTACATAAGCAGTTGATATTAGGTGTTCAATGTGTAATCACTAACAAGTATACTGATGCTGCTTTATTTTGAGATATGTGGGTAATGAATGTGGAACGAAGCTGGTTTCAGGTCTAACTATGATCTGAAAATATTCTGATTATTTTGGTCATATGTTTATGGTGTGTCAAGTCTCTAGTATTGAATTATACTACAATTTAAGATTATATTTTTAAATATATTTCCCTTGATTGAATTTTTATTTTCTTTTCCAATAATTTACAGTAAAGTAAAAAATATACGATTTATACTTGAGTATAACCACTTATAAATTATAATGTATAACTATAACAACCCGATGCTTACATTTATAGATTATATTGTTGTACTTATCTATTTCTCTCTCTTGTTAAAAAGTTTCCCAACTTGATACATCATTTTCTTGTCCTTGACATTGTAGTCGAACTGGTTAAAATCTATTATTGATTCTCAGGTAAAGATATTTAATTACACCTTTAGAAAAATATCATGTCCTACCTTTATGACAAATTATCTACAACAGTTTGTAATAAAGTGAGTTGAAAATGTCTAACCATTACAAATAATTTACAAGTTGATAGTATTTATATCATGCAAGGCACGAGCCTAATTTATCTAGTATCAGTTGTATGTTAGAACAAAAGGCGGTTATTTTGATTGGAGTTTTATATTAGATGGGATTGAATGAGTAACCCATTTGTCTAAGAATTTGTTAGGTAGAAAACATAGAATGGTCAGCTATGGTGTACACTTGAAGTTAATTTTTATAAGAAATCAACGATGGTTTACATTGTCGTTTTTCTTGTTATGATGATAAACCCCAACACTCGTGGTTTAAATTAGTCAATTTGAAGACTAATCAACCATCTAAACATGCTATAGATTTCATCATGACCATCTCCCAATTTCTTCAAACCATCATTCAAATTCTAATGTCAATAGATGTAGAAGTAGAGCTTATAGGGTTCATCCGAGTCTACAAAGATGGGCCAGTTGAAAGAATATTTGGCTCACCACTAGTTCCTCCCACCCAGGGCCGGGGCTATGAAGTTTGAGACCCCGTTCATAATCATAATATGAGGTCCTTAAATTCAAAGTTATTTTCATTTTTAAAAAATAATCATTATTACAAAAAATAAAACTCAAACTAAAAATTAACAAAATAATAGTCTAAACTCTGAAGGCATGATGCAAATTACACATACTAACATGAAGACATGAAGCCAACATACTAACATACTAACATGAAGGCATGAAGCCAACATACTAACATACTAACATGAAGGCATGAAGCCAACATACTAACATAGCCCACAACCTAGCGACGAGGGCTGACACTCTGCTCGCACTAATGGCTTAGACCATATGTTTAACATCCTGAGTGTTTTCCTTACACATACCCGAATATTAGATGACCCAAATTACACGTCATGTTTCGATATTCAAATGAGTTATAAAGTATGGGAGTTTGTTTACCCGAATGTCCCCGGTGGTTCACATATTCCTATGATTTATCCAATGGCTGACGGAGCTCCGAGCTTAGCTGAGCTTGGGTGTTCAAGGATACTTGCGCTTGTGGCCGAAAAGGAAGAGCAGAGAAATTGTGAGGTCTGGTACTATGTTGCTGTTAGACAAAGTGTTTTTCGAGGGAATGTGGAGTTTTATGAGGTTAAAGGAGAAACTCCTGTTTTCATATCTTTAATCGGTATACCAAAAATGCAAAGCTTATGTTCTAACGAATTGCCTCTTTCCTTCACAAGTGATTACCCGACATTGCATTTTGTGTTAATCATTTACATTTTTTGAACTAGTATAAATTGTTACTAATAAAAACTATTTTCTGTTTGGGTTGCGTTGTATATAAGTCAAAATAATAGTTCTCTGTATTGATACTACATACATGAGAATGACAACAACAACTGTTAAAAATAGCAAGTAATAAACTTGATTTACAATAGTATACGATGTGAGAAAAAACAAGAGGAGCATAAATTTAATAGGCTATATTATTGTATAAATATGTTCTTTTGCAATTGTAAAAGTAACAAACAGATTAAGATAATAAGAATTATATTATTAGTGCATTCATTTCCTCTTCATATATATTATTGTGTCAAGTATACATTTGTGTGTCCACCATGCTTCCAACAAAGTGGTATCAGAGCTAGTTTATATAATATTGCTGCAAAATCTAATGTCGTAGTTTTTCAATACCCAAAACTTACAAAAGAAAATTATGATAAGTGGTCTCTAAGAATGAAACGATTCTTGGAGCCCAAGGTCTCTGGGAGATTGTTGAGAAATGCCATACACACCCTGAAGATGAAATAAAATTAACTCAAGCAGAGAAAGAAGTTTTGGATAGTGAGAGGAAAAAAAGATCAGAATGCACTTATGGCCATCCTTCAAGGTTTGGATGATGATATGTTTAAAAAGGTTGCTAATGCAACTAGTTCAAAAGAAGCTTGAGATATCATTCAAAAGAATTTTGAAGGAGTAAGCAGAGTAAAGAAGGTTCGACTTGAAACTCGAAGGGAGAGTTTGAAAAACTTGAGATGTTGGCGAAAGAATCCATCTTAGTTTATTTCACAAGAGTTTTAAATATTGTGAATCAAATGAAGAGGCTTGGAGAATCGATGGAAGATTCTCGCAAAGTAGAAAAAATATTGCGTTCTCTTAATCCTGATTATGACCACATAGTGGTTGCTATCAAAGAATTTAATAAGGACTTAGATTCGGTGACAATTGATGAATTAAATGGGTCTCTTCGAGCCCATGAGCAATGTATTGTTAAGAAAGGAAAAAAGGAAGATGAGCCGCAGGTGCTGGAACTCAAAACATCCTTTAATATAAAGGATTTACAAGTGATAAACAAAATTTTAAGTCACGTGGTAGAGGCAACCAACGAGGAAGAGGTCATGGAAATGGCCGTGTTCAAGGAAGAGAGGGAGATGGACAAAACTCCCAAAATTATTATAGAGGAGAAACTTCTAACAGAGGTCGTGGACGTAGTAGAGGAATGAATCAATGCCAAAGAAATAATAATCAGAAGGCTAATATTCAATTTTACAATTGTAACAAATATGGTGATTTTGCATGGGAATGTTATTCTAAGAGGGTGCAAGAAGAAATAAATCTTATTGAAGATAAAGAAGACATGGAAGAATCAACAATGTTATTAGTTCTTAAGACGGAAGATAATAGAGATGATAATTCAACATGGTATCTTGACAATGGAGCAAGTAATCACATGGTAGGTGACAAAAGCAAATTTGTTGATTTTGATACAAGTGTCACGGGGAACGTTACTTTTGGCAATGGCTCAAAAGTGAAGATCAAAGGAAAAGGTATAATTATGATTGAATTAAAAGATTCAAGTCATAAATTGATTACAGGTGTTTATTACATACAGAATTTAAGAAGTAACATTTTAAGTGTTGGTCAGTTGTTAGAAGTCAACGGGTGCAAAATCATTATGGAAGAACAAAATTTGTGGCTTTGTGATAGAAACTCTAACCTTATTACTACAGTTTCTATGACGAAAAATTGAATGTTCTTAATAAATTTTCGAACAATTGGTCCAATGTGTTTGAAGACTTGTGTTGAAGATCCTTCATGGATCGGAGATGGCACATAAGATTTGGACACTTGAATTTTGAAAGTATTAAAGAAATGGGAAACAAGAAAATGGTAAAAGGATTACCATTTATTGATCATCCAAATCAAATTTGTGAATCATGTTTGCTAGGCAAGCATCCAAGGAAGGCATTTCCTAAACAATCTATGTCAAGAGCAACTAGGCCACTTGAACTGGTGCATTCAAACATATGTGGACCCATCAAGCCCCTATCACTTGGTAAAAGTTCGTACTTTGTTCTTTTCATTGATGACTATAGCAGAAAAATATGGGTTTATTTCTTGAAAAATAAATCTAAAGCATTTCACACCTTTAAGAAATTTAAACCGATGGTTGAAAAGGAGACTGGCTATGAGATCAAAGCATTGAGAACATATAGAGGTGGTGAATCCACATCCACCGAATTCAACAATTATTGCGAGGAAAATGGAATTCGTAGACCACTCACTGTTCCAAGAACGCCACAAAAAATGGTGTAGCAGAAAGCAAAAATAGAACAATTCTGAATATGGCTAGATCAATGCTAAAAATAAGAAGATGCCAGAATTTTGGGCATAAGCAGTTTCATGTGCAGTCCCAAATTAAAAGGAATATTAAAAGTTTTAAATATTTTTGTTATATTTTGCTAAAAGTTTCTACTGCAATAAGGTTGATGATGTTATTAGCCATTTCGTAGAAAATAAGGTTTCAAGTAGCAAATATGCACCTGTGGCGAAAATATTGAGGGATAAGGTGGACGTCTGCACACGAAATCCTTGTTGAACAAAAATTGATTCAAGATAACAATAATATTAAGAGTCAAGATTTTACTGCAATATTAGGGACTATCATTGTGGTCTGATTCGACCAAATATTGTTTACATTCCAGTTATGCCAGTTCGTGTAAGGTATTAGCTATTGAATTCATGTGTATAAATTATAAATATTAATGAATTGTAAGTAAAAAACTAGGATTCCTGTAATTCCAATTCATGCAGCAACGTAAGAAACTATGGTTGTTTAAATATGTTTTTGAGATGTATATATGAATATATGAATATATGATATTTCTTTATCTTATTCTTGTTAAGATGGCAAATTCCTCTGCCGAAAATTTAAAGATTTAAACTACACTTACTCAAACTTGGAACGTCTTTAAGAAACTGAATCGCCCCACGCCATTACTAAGATTTGCCATAACCATTCTCTAGAAAGCAAACTAGCTCGCAAGTTTAGAGTCTAAACATGCCTTTCACTATCAGAACACTAAACACAGTTTTGTTACTTTTACATAGTAAAATTGTTGTAATGCTACTAAGAAAATAAGAAATAGAATAATAGGAAGCTTCACAATTAATAATACACTGCCTAATGACTAATAAACACGGTTAATTATAAGCTATTCACCCAAACCCCAGCCCAAAAATTTTCCCCTAGATGCAAAATCATAGTTCAATCCCAAAGGGCGTCGAGGGAGGCCACAAAACCCGACCGTTTTTCCAACACTTTATTTCCCCCCGTCAAAAGTTAACTTCTCCCTGTAAGTTCTATAAGCGCTCGGATGAATTCCAAAACTTTTATACCCCTCAAATAGATGAATGGAAGGGCAGGAAAACCAATCAACCCCATCGATGTCCCCGGCCACTGGAACTCTGACCCCTAGATTCAGGCATTGAAGAGACACCCAGCACATTAATGCTTGATCTTTTTCGCTTATGGGGCTTCCAACTAAGTTTCCAAGGGCCACTCCCACTTCCGCTTTCATTTCCACCATTATCATTTTCATGTTCAGGTGTCCCAAAGTTCAACCCATTGATTCTCATATTCTGAGGCGAAGGACGAGGAATTTCTTCACTCTTTCCATCACCAAAACTGGCCACGTCATCATCCCCATCTTCATCTACCTTTAATGCTCCTATATGATTATTATTAATTGGGGAGTTAAAGTTCTCAGAGGAAAGATTCTCTCTCCTTTTCTTCTTCGAAATAACTTTGGACAAATCTTCTCCATTTTCGACAGCTTTAACCCACTTTACGTCACTCAGAGCATCAGTATAAACCACCTCTTTTCTCCTTCGTTTACCCGTTATCTTGCCAACTTCATAATCAAAACCTTTGCTTCTCTCAGAAGCCTCTGTGTTGACAGTGTAAACCCATTCCGGTACCTCATGGTCTTCAATAAGGCGTGATCTGTAGTTCTCCTTTTGTCTCCTCTCTTCATCCATTTTCTCGAATAGCCAGAACTCCTCTTCTGTGCGTGCAGCTAGCCTGTTAATCTCTCTCTCACTTGGCACATCTGTTCCTAGAGCACTAGTTCCCCTACGCATTATCTCTTCTAACATCTCCTTTCTGTCCTGAGCTGCATCAACAAAATAAAAATTTCAGCCAGCATATACCTCATCCATATCTGAAACGGCAAGAAAGGGTGACACAAACACTTAGCTAAGAGCCAAACATAAACTGATTCCAGTCAACATTTGGCATCCACGAACAGGAGAGCATACGATAGGTAGCTCATGCGCAGAAGTGAAAGGGAAAAGGAAAGAAAGAAAGATTTAGTTAGCATTGTTTCCAAAGTTGAGAATCATTTGCTTCCTATTATCAACTTTCTCATAACCTTCTAATTGCATATACACGGACAGTTATTGAAAAATTGAAACACTTTAATAAGAACTAAGGCCTTATTATCATTTTCCAGCCAAAAACGTAAGATAATTGTGTCAGTTGACTCCTTTGTGATTAGTAGTTGACTACGATCATGATAGTAGGCAAATTTGGAAAATTTATGGCCAAATTTCAGCACTAGTAGTCAAAATAACAGAAATGCAGGAGCTTGGCGCCAATTAAGTGGTCAAGCCGTCAAGGCCTCAAGGGGAGTAGTGGATGAGTGCTAGTGAAGATTGAGGGTAGAGGAAGGAGGGGACATGTGCAATAACAACAGTGGTTTCGTGACTGAAAGTGTGCCAGTGGTGATTAACCAAAGGACAGTGGAGAAGAGGGAAAACTGGATGAGGAGAACAGAAGGAGGGCAGTGGGTGGTGGGGTTGAGTTGAAGAAGGAAAGGACCGGGTTTTGTAATTGAAAGGCGGACGAAGGAATCCAAAGTAACATTGAAACTGTGGTCAGATCCTAAATATTGACATTTTTGTTGGGAAACGGCAACAAGAAACAAACTATTCATCAACTTTGTCTTAGGAATTTATGAACCAATTTTAAAAGGTAGTTTTTCACAAAAACATTTTATTTAAAGATACTTAACAATTTGTTCTACTGATAACAAATCCATCACAAAGATTAGAAACAAGCCACTCAGACTTTCAAGCCGTAGACATAGAAATTCAGGACTACGACAAAATTGCCTTTTCATAAAAATAAAGAAGCATAAGCTGAAGCTTTGATAAGAAAAGAGAAATGTGTTTAGTTTCAGGTTTTAAAGACAGACAATACCTGTTGATGTTGTATTGAAGAGCCCAGCCTGAATAACCTTGGCATCAATTCCCATTTTCTGTTTTGCACGTTCCAAAATGACCTCTTCAATAGACCCAACACTAACCAACACAAATACCCTCACCTCCTTTTTCTGCCCAATACGATGGGCTCGATCCTCTGCTTGCTGATCCATTTGGGGGTTCCAATCACTATCGAAAATGATCACTGTATCTGCGGTTTGCAAGTTCAGACCAAGACCTCCAGCACGAGTACTCAGAAGAAATAGGAAATAAGGAGAATCTTGAGCATTGAATTCTTTTAGTAAAGTTCCTCTTTCATCAGTTTTAGATGACCCATCAAGTCGAAGGTACTTGTAGTCATGCATTCTAAGATAGATTTCAAGAATGTCCAAGAGACGGGTCATTTGTGAAAACAGGAGAACCCTATGTCCACCTCGATGTAGTTTGGGGAGCAATCGATCAAGTAACTCGAATTTCCCGGATGCTCTCACTATTTCATCAATGCGCCACATATTATACTCTTGCAAAAACAGGTAAGGATGATTACAACACTTCCTGAGCTGCATTGACAGATTTTGCAGGCTTTTTGATTTCCCTTTCTCTGCAANCAAAGGACAGTGGAGAAGAGGGAAAACTGGATGAGGAGAACAGAAGGAGGGCAGTGGGTGGTGGGGTTGAGTTGAAGAAGGAAAGGACCGGGTTTTGTAATTGAAAGGCGGACGAAGGAATCCAAAGTAACATTGAAACTGTGGTCAGATCCTAAATATTGACATTTTTGTTGGGAAACGGCAACAAGAAACAAACTATTCATCAACTTTGTCTTAGGAATTTATGAACCAATTTTAAAAGGTAGTTTTTCACAAAAACATTTTATTTAAAGATACTTAACAATTTGTTCTACTGATAACAAATCCATCACAAAGATTAGAAACAAGCCACTCAGACTTTCAAGCCGTAGACATAGAAATTCAGGACTACGACAAAATTGCCTTTTCATAAAAATAAAGAAGCATAAGCTGAAGCTTTGATAAGAAAAGAGAAATGTGTTTAGTTTCAGGTTTTAAAGACAGACAATACCTGTTGATGTTGTATTGAAGAGCCCAGCCTGAATAACCTTGGCATCAATTCCCATTTTCTGTTTTGCACGTTCCAAAATGACCTCTTCAATAGACCCAACACTAACCAACACAAATACCCTCACCTCCTTTTTCTGCCCAATACGATGGGCTCGATCCTCTGCTTGCTGATCCATTTGGGGGTTCCAATCACTATCGAAAATGATCACTGTATCTGCGGTTTGCAAGTTCAGACCAAGACCTCCAGCACGAGTACTCAGAAGAAATAGGAAATAAGGAGAATCTTGAGCATTGAATTCTTTTAGTAAAGTTCCTCTTTCATCAGTTTTAGATGACCCATCAAGTCGAAGGTACTTGTAGTCATGCATTCTAAGATAGATTTCAAGAATGTCCAAGAGACGGGTCATTTGTGAAAACAGGAGAACCCTATGTCCACCTCGATGTAGTTTGGGGAGCAATCGATCAAGTAACTCGAATTTCCCGGATGCTCTCACTATTTCATCAATGCGCCACATATTATACTCTTGCAAAAACAGGTAAGGATGATTACAACACTTCCTGAGCTGCATTGACAGATTTTGCAGGCTTTTTGATTTCCCTTTCTCTGCAACAATCAATCAAAATTTAAGAGAAAAACCTAAGACCTACCAAAGGCACAAAGACATGAACGAAAAAAAAAAAAGAAAAAAAGACAAATCACCTATGATGAAAAGTTGCTCATAACAAGAATTTTAAAGACATCCTATAATATTTGTGATATAGAAAGGCTACATTTCACAAGTCTCTTGGGAACTAATCGTTTTTAAGGAATTTAAAGTTTTTCAGAATTTGGAATGTTGCGGAAATTTCACGAAAGCACCAGTATTCCCATTAATCTTCCTAAGCTAACAGAGTTTAAGTAGGACCAAAGAGACTTCAAGAAGCATGACTACATAGCAGTGATATGCAATCTAAATGCAGCCACATAATTCATGAGCTAACATTTCCACACACCTCTCCAAGAGACCTAGAAAGAATTAGCAAGGGTAAAACTCTAATAGAGCTTATTGGATTGGAGGCAAACTACAAGACTGCAAGACCTAAAGAAAAATGGAGGTGAATAAATTTAATTTGAAATGGAACAAAAAGGTCGGTAATTTTTTAATTTAATTTTATTTTTTGAAATTGGAGAGAAGTCAAATTACCTGTGTTACTTCCTATGGAAAAAAAAGTTACCTGTGTTACTACTTACTAGGACTCTTCATTTCACCTCAACTCCAAGTTTCATCTACTCGATCTGTGGACATGAACATGACACTTGGATACTACACTGAGATCCAAATTAGTGCAAATTTGTCATAAGATGGACTAGTCCAAACCTTGGACTCATATTCATGTCCAACCTTTCAGAAGAATCGAGTAGCAAAGTAAATCATACAACCTTCTTACTATATTTGTTATAAATGAGTTACCATTTTCAATCCAACGATTTAATAAAGACAGATCCTATTTATAACTAAAGATATAAGATCTTAAGGATCCAAAGTGGGCCCAAGACAAAACAAGCCTTAGCGCTTATGTATCAGCAATAAGGGATAGTGCACATAGAATTATACAAGAATAAGAACAACAATTTCAAGAAAAACATAATAAAGAAAGATACAAAGGATAATGCTAAAAAGCTGCGGGAAAAGTATAATATGATGAGACAAACTTACATTACCTAATCATGAGATAATGGTGACTTTCCAATCTTAAAGGTAACCCTTTATGCCTAAGAATATGCTTAATCTAGGATGGTCTTAACATAACTTGCTTTCACCAAATAAATGTATAGACCAGCATGACAAGCAAAGCGTTAGTCTATATCTGTCAAGTACAACCTTTTGGGCATTTTTCATTTATAATTTTAGAAATCTTGATCAGCATCATATGAGGGTACTTTTAGGGAAAATTAGATTTTTTAGAATCATCTTTGGTGACTTTTATACACTTGTTAGGGCAACTCTAATTTGTTCAAAGGATATGCCTTTTGCTGACATTCGACAATTGATGGGGCAACTTTTATCATATAAGCAAGGGATCTTAACTAAATTAGGGAGCAACTCTAAATTTGTGTTTTACTATCTACTTTTCTTATATATCTTAGAATATGGAAATGCACAAAGAGAGAAAACGTAAATAATCAAGGCCTCAGCTTTCCTTAAAACTCCCTTGTATATGTCACATTTTAACAACACTGGAGCAGTTTATTTTTGGTACATAGCTTTTGATTTGGAAGTAAGCGTAACTACCCCAATCTTACTAACGATGTTAGAAGTACAAGTTGACACAGAAGGAGAACACCTACATATTAAAACAAATAACTAATGCATGACTAGTGCATTTACAAGATACCAGGTTGCAGCTCTGACATTTATGTTATCAACTATTATTGCGCAAAATCTAGTAGTAAAAGGGGATGGATCTAAAGTTACACTCCCTCCATTCCTACATAATGGTTACAATTTGTAGCAAACTAGGAACATAAACCAAGGTAAAAGAGCAACTAGAGTGTATTTGTGAGGTTTGTTTGAGAACTTAGCAAAAGAAAATGTGAAATGTTTGTGTAAGAAAATGTAGGGAGAAAATATGAAATGTAGGGATTGTGTAAGAAAACATAAGGGTGTCTTTGTCGGGTAGGATGGGGTAGAGTAGGAAATAGTGATTGCTACATATAGAATAGAAAAACAATAACCAACAAAATGAAACGGACAAAAGTCGAGCCAAAAAGAGCAAGTCACAAAAATAAAAGGCTACAAAAATTGTTTAATCTACAATCCATCAAAACACCATACTCAAGATCAACTGACCAAGCACTAATTTTTAGTCAACAATAAATCATCAATCCTTATACCCAAAAATGGAATATCAAAACACTTTCAAATAAATGCAACTCCATAAATCAAATAGATTAAATATTGCATGCTAGTTCCTAATGTGGAAGGGATTCATACCTGACTCCATGCCCACTCTCCCCATATCTGTAACCTGATGATAATATACTTTCTGCCATGCAGACAGATCACATTTCAAAATGACCTGCGTTTTACCAGGTAGATACTTCTCCACTTCATCTTTCTTCCTTCTGAGAATAAATGGCCTTATAACCTAACATAGAAAATTGCATGAGCAAGCAAGTCAAGCTGTTGGAAAAACAAAAACAGTAAAGAAGTCATGCTATTAAAAGAAAAGAAAGGATAGGAAGATGCATGGAGGGAGGCACAAACATGATGCAGCCGACGAATGATCAACAGTTCTTCTTCATCAGTAATTGCAGCATCACATCGGTCTGAAAACGGCGCATTAAACCACTCTGCAAAATTGTCAACAGAGTTAAAGATCTGCGGTAGAAGAAAATTAAGCAGGGCCCACAACTCCTGAAGACTGTTCTGGATTGGAGTGCCAGTCAACAAAAGTCGACGTCGGATCCTATACCTGTATACACAAAACCTCCAATAAATGTTTGACTTTCAATAAGGAATACCAAGAACTAAAATGTATATATAATTGCACTCTAGACTAATATTCAGTAGATCATACTAAAGAATCACCAGAACCTCAAGTCTATACCTCAAAGCTACATAAAATAAGAAGCAATGCAAAACTGTCTACCTATCAACCAATATCAATACGTGTGTGTGGGTCTTCAGTTTGGAACTAGAAATTGGATGGGAAGGTAAAAAGGATTGAGGTACATCAAGTGGCCTACGCATATATAACAACTAACCATTATAGGTACAAAAGCAAAGTAAATAGAAACAAATTAAATAGGTACACCAAGTAACAACTACAAGTATATCCAGTAAGAATTGCAAATACTTTAAGTGCACCAATATGAAAGGTTTTCTTAAAATCCTGACAGAGTAACCAGAGGGGGTGATGTGTGTCAAGTCAACAACCATGAAGAAAATTATGACAAAGAAGGAAAACAATTAAGTCCGATGCTGAAGTAAAATATGAAAACTTCAGAAAAAAAAAAGAGTTAAACGAAGAAAGAAGCTTGGTCGGTTAATGTTAAATTCATGGATCAAAGATGTAGTAGCAATGGCGACTGCAATCATGGTCGCAGTATTGGAGATGATGTCGTAGTCATACAAACGAGCAATTTTCATGACGTGAATAAGGTTTAATAACTATTATGGAATTTCCCTTTGTACATATAAATCAAATGAGTATTTCAAGGACCGGCGACAACATAATAGTAGAAGAAATCTTGTTTCCTAACATATCAAAGGAGAAAAGTCATTATTAGATTGAAGAGTCAAAAATAATAAATGTTTGAATAAGCTAGGTATGGGAAAGGTAGCACCAAAGTACCAAACATCGTCAGAACAATAAAACACTGATTGACTTGCCTAAATTTTGGAATAATTTTAAAAATCAATTCAAAGCGAAAAAAGTTGGTGCATTAGACATGATTAAATCAATGTCACGACTGATACTATCATGCGATAGTCAAGGCCGAGGTTTTTACACCAAAGGTTAATTCCAAAGCAAAACACCCCAATCAAAAAATTGTTAGATTTTAAAAGTGGAATTCCTGTCGTTTTTGATAAAGAACAAATCAAACTGTTAGATATGGAAGTAAATCGTCAATTTACCATGTTGGAAAAAATTAATAAGTCAGAGTTGTTGTGTAGAACTAGTAAAGTAATAAAAAAATTCATGTTGTTGTTTAGGTTTAAAATTTTGCAACTTTAGTCCATTTTGATCTTGGGGGTTTCTTTCTTGAACCTCATTGCACCACGATTGTGTAATTGATGAGTTGATGTATTCATAAATGATCATCTGTGGATCTGAATTATAATTAAATGATTAATTCAATGTACATGTAGTGCATAGTTGATTTCCTACAAGGGTTGCTCAAAATATCGATTTTTCCTCGAGCTTGACACATTAAGATGCTTGTTCAAATAGACTTTAACTAAAATTAAGATTTTATGTTCTATTTTTTATATCGTTTCATTTAATTGGTGGCAAATTCGATTTGAAATTTGAAAACTAATAATTTTTTACTTTGTAATGGATAATAAGTAAATTGCATGGTGCGTGTCAATATAAACAGTAGAAAATTAAAGTCGACAATCTTGGTTTATTTTTTCATTTTTAACATGTTAATACATCGGTAATTATAATTGATTGAGAAGTGTGGGATACTTTCACGTCGATGTGTTTGCAATATATTCCCATGATTGGTAGTTTAAGCCTAACGATTTGTAATTTGCTCAATTTTCGTGTAATTTTTACATGATGTACCTCTTGCTCAAATGGAGTTCCCTAGTGCCCTACTAATAATAACTTAAAATTCTTATATTCTAAGTCCTAGCCTTTTGTCCTTATCAAAGTTTTAATTTTTATATGAATAAACCTTTTCAATTACTTTCTCTTGTCTCTTGCCCGTTTCTTTTGTTTTTCCCACTTATTATAGTAAAAATTTGAAAATTTTCACTATTAAAGCTAAATAACAAATAAGGAAAATTATAGTTAAGAAAGATATTATTTGGTTAATTGTAGTGTGTGCTTTCAAAATATCAACATTACATAATTTTAACTCATCCTAATCGAAGATATGGTCAAGTTTTTGCATGATGGTTTGTAGAAAAAATTATTGAGAAAAAAAAAAACGGTATACAAAAACAAATATCAAGTCTCAACAATTAATGGTTATGCAAATAAAAGTTTGCTAAGGTGTTAGTATACATCCATAACACCTTTTTAGGACTCATTTTGTTCATCAAGGGAAATAACTTACCACGGCAACTCATATTTCATGGTATTGTTTGGCTGATGATGAAATAACCAAAGGAGACTTTGGCAAGTGATTTCCACCATAGAAAGGAAATAAAACTTTCTACATAATACAAATCCTCATGCTTATGTCAACCAAACACAACCTATTTTCACTTCCTAGAAAATTATGATTCCCATGCTTTTAACTATCAACCAAACAAGCTTTTTTTATTCCAAATTTATATATGTCTTTGTCTTGTTATCATCAACCAACACCCTTTGAGCAACATCTTTCACACACTTAACCGCCCCTATATCCCGAGTTCTTTGGTCTCTCATACGAGCGATTCTATAGATGTCGTTCTCCCCTTCTTTAGTATCAATCCTGGCATAAAATTCTTGGTTTACCTTTGCCTGTGCATCTTTGACCGCCTTTTTAGCTTCTCTTCTAGCTTGTTTATACCTCTTAAAATTATCATCATCTCGAGATGTTCCCAACCTTCTACCCCATGGGATATATAAATTTAGAATAAAAGAGCTTTAGAAAAGATGGGGCCAAGAAAAGCTGTGGGACCAGATGGCATTTCAATTGAGGTATGGAGATGTTTGGGAGATAAAGAAATTAAGTGGCTGACAACTCTCATCAACAAGATATGGGGAAATAATAAGATGCCAATGGTATGGAGGAAGAGCACCATAATCCCAATGTATAGGAATAAAGATGATGTTCAAGATTGTGCTAACTATAGAGGGATCAAGCTAATGAATCATACCATGAAGCTTTGGAAACGAATTATTGAATTGAGGTTGATAAGATTTGTGCAAATTTTGGAGAATGCCAGGAAGGTCAACTATGGAGGCAATCCATCTCATGAGGCAGCTTACAGAGCAGCACTACAGGGATGAGAAAAAGAACCTACACATGGCTTTTATTGACTTGGAGAAGGCTTATGATAATGTACCGAGGGAAGTGCTATGGTGGGCTCTTACAAGGAAAGCTATCTCAAAAAAATATTTGATATTATTAAAGTTATATATGAGGGGGTTAGCACGAGTGTACGAATTAGTGTTGGGATAACAAAGGAGGTTCTACACTTGGCCCTTTTCTGTTTGACATAATTATGGACGAATTGACAAGTTCAATTCAAGATGATATCCCTTGGTGCATGTTGTTCGCGGACGATATTTTGTTGGTCGATGAATTAAAAGAAGCATTGGAAAGCAAGGTGGAATGTGGCAAAGAACGTTGGAATCACGAGGTTTTAAGTTGAGTAGAAGTAAGAAGGAATATATGGAGTGTGTATTCAGTGGGACAAGGAATAGGACGACAAGCTCAATTAGTTTGGATGGAAAGAGTGTCCAATGTTTGGATTTCTTTCGGCATTTAGGATCCATTATCCAAAAAGACGGTGAATTGAACAGAGTTGTGGACCACAAGATCAAATCGTGTTGGTTGAAGTGGAAGGGAGCTTATGTGATTGGGGTATGCCCAATAAATTGAAGGTAAAATTGTATAAACTACCATCAACATTGCTTTACAGACGAATATTGGGCATTAAAGCACTGTCACCTTCATAAGATGAGTGTGGTAGAGATGCGTATGCTACGTTGGATGTGTAGGCATACAAGAAAGGACAAAATACAAAATGATGTAATTAGGAGGAAGTTGGGGGTTGCTTCTATTGAAGATAAATTGAGGGAAATCGGCTAAGATGGTTTGGTCATATAAGACGGAGACCGAGTAACGGTCCGGTAAGGAGGTTGGAAGGTTGGCAACAAGAGGAAAGGAGGAAAGGTAGAAGAAAACTAAAGCAAACTTAGATAAGGGTTGTTAGTAGAGATATGAGGGTGTTGGGGCTCAAAGAACATTTAGTGTCAAATTGGGAAGATTGGAGGAAGAGAATTTGTGCTGCAGGCTTTGGCGACTCCTCATATTCTTCATGTCTAGCCGACCCCAAATTAATTTGGGACTAAGACTTTATTGTTGTTGTTGTTGTTATATATAAGTGTGTCACCTTGTGGTTTATGATCTCATTTCTCATTCTAAACAACAAGCAAGTTTAAGTGAGAACAAATCATAATTGAAAACAGATTTCTTTCAATGAAGCATGCTTTATAAATAAATAAATAAATAAAAAGAAAAAAAAAGAAAAGAAAAAAAAAAACAAAAAACAAAGAGCACATGTGTACAACATTATGAACAACTTGTGTAAGAAAACAGAACAAGAAATGTTGATACATAAGATAGAACATGCATGCGGGTAAAACTATTGTTCTGTAAACTCACAATTATGTTTTTTTTTAATAAACTCGTGTGCATGTATTATAAAGTGTAGTAAAAATAACTAAAGACAACCATAATAAGTAAATTAAACACAAGTTTTGTTACATAGTTTGTTATTGTATAAACTTCATATCGACAAAATTAGCTCATCTTTAAAATCCGATCCACACTTGTCACATAATGACATACATCCTCTAAATTTTATGCTGTACGTTATATATATATATATACATATATATTATAACATCACTAAAATTCCACGACCTTTTTACAATAATTGGAATTTAGAATCATAATATTATTCTTATTTTTGTACATTTTAGCCTATGCATACCAGAGATTATTGGAGACAAAAACAATTCAAAAGCATTTACTATAGGTATTGTAGAAAAAGTGTAAAATTACACATACAAACATTAATGTATAGCATGCGACCAAAATTGAGGACTCATTCTTCCACAAGATAAATTTAAACTCTCTTATTTCCTGGTCTGAGGATTTTTACTTTATAGAAGAAAAAAATATATTATAAAATAAATAGTAATTTGATGGTGAAACGTAGACTCTTACCATCATCTAAAAACATTTAGTATACAAATTAATGACTTGATGCATAGGAATCTTTGCAAACAGAAATGAAAGTTAGAAACATACTCTGAAACAAGAATCCGAGAAAGAGCACAATCATGGTTTTTCAATCGATGCCCTTCATCAACTATCATGTAATGCCAGTAAATTTTCTTCAGGTACTGCTTATCCCTCATGATAAGATCGTAGTGAGTTATCATTACACAGAACTTTCCTTCACCAACAAAGTACTCATCTCTGATTGCTTTCCTTGTATCTTGTCGTCCATCATAGAGGACAGCAACAATACTAGATCAATAAGGCATGGAAGAGCAACATCAGACCCAGAAGGCACAATGAAGATAACAAAAGCTATGAAGAAATTATTTACCTGGGAACCCATGTTTGAAATTCATGGACCCAATTAGGCAGTACAGCTTTTGGTGCCACAATCAAGTGAGGTCCAGTCACACCTTTATTCTCCAATAGATATGCAATTAAAGAAATGGTTTGTATTGTTTTCCCCAGTCCCATTTCATCTGCTAATATTCCATTCAGATTGTTATTAAACAAAGAAAGCATCCACTGGAGCCCCTCTACCTGGTACGGTCTAAGCTCTCCACCTTGAAGCATCGCTGGTTGCTCAGAAACCTGCAGATAAACTACATAAGGCTATGCTTTCTAAACATTTGTTATTCAAACATTAGTAGATAAAATACATATCAGTCAGTAATGCTTAGAAAATACAAAACTTTATTGAACTTTCAGCTGCATTGTCTGGAGGCTATGGAGTTTGGAGCCATCAGAAAAGGTAAAAAAACACAGAAAACGTACAATGGTACAAGTTAAGGCATCCTGTTCCCTTTCACCTGTTGCCCTGTTGGTTATTGCCTAGTAATCTACTTCCAGATTCATGACGTAATTATAAGGAGGATTTGTAACATGGTCACTCATAATGTGCCTACTGTCAAGCCATAAACTACATGGTATTTGCCTAACCTTCAAGGAAATTTAAAAGCTTTACTCACTCATCCATTTCAATTTCAAGTGATTCAACAGCCTTCAAATTATGAAAGCAAGACTATAAATCTTTGATAGATTTATAAATGCCAGAGTAATCTTTAAGTTTTTTACTTGCGGCCCAAAACATGGAAAATCTGCTTGTCAAACAAACAGCTCAGTGGCCTGGAAGTCAAGAACAAAGTGCACACTATAAGGTGTATTGGCGTATCCAAGATGTTCACTTTAAGCAGCTAAAAGGAAGGTCTGTAAATCAAGTTTGGTAACTGACCATGCAAATAAGTTTTCTTAGGACTTGGCAGCGTGAGGTACATTAAACACCTCATTGGGAGTTTTGGTGCTTAGATAACATGGATAATCCTGATGGAGCTTTAGGTATAAGAGATTATCAAGAATCACTCGATGGGGGGAGCATACATAGTTGCAACACTGAACAAATCCCAGAAAAGCTCACTTTGAGAACTCTTATTTTAGCAATGTGGACTTTACACAGCCTAAGTGGCATTTCATTTGATTCCTTGCAGTCAAAGTTGAGCTTTCTACTGCTGAGAATCAGAAGAAAATGAAATTAATGATGGACAACTTTATATTTGAAGATAACAATAAAGCCAGCAAGTTTCTTGCCCTTGAAACAAATTTGAGGTGAAAATGGAAATTGGCACAGATAGTGGACAAGGATGTCAAATTAAAGCTTTAATTGATCCATTATTACAATACGACAAGGTAATTGGTAATGACAGATAATAGATATGTTCTATAACAGTGGCCAACAAACTAAAAAGAGAAAGCTCAATAGCAACTGAAATCAACTAGGTATTCACTAAAGATTGGTAATGCTGATTTATAATTTATTTCACTTTCTTTTCTAAAGGGCTAATCAACTCAGGCTCTCTCGAGCCTTTTTACTTTAATCACAAGGATAGCTCATTGGACACAAATTCCATGATAAGCTCCCCTCTAAAAAAGCAAACTCTGAACAGAAACTTCAATATTAAAAAAAACAAAAAAAAAACAAAAAAAAAAACAGAGAGAGAGAGAGAGAGAAAATGACCCAAGTGCTTGTCAGAAGACCTTGTCCTGAAATTTTTAAGTACCCTTCAACGGTTCAACCATGACAAAAATAATTATGAAGTTTGCACGAAGTCCTAAGAAAGGTTGATTTACATTATTATCATTGCCTTATAAATGATTGTAAAATAGAATATAAAACAAATCAGGTTAACAAGGGTGTGCTTTGATACTCTTACATGAGATGTCACATGGCAATTATATTCAGTTTATGACTTTCTTATACCGAAGTTCGATTAGAATGAAGGGAAATGCCTAAATTATCAAGCTCCAAAAAACATTAAAGAATATTACAAGGAAAAATTGACACTTGTAATAAACCCGCCTTTCAATTAGTTACTAATAATTCTACCTTTGAAAACCATCTTCCCAAAAATAGACCTTTTTACAGGTAACATAATGAATAGGTAAATCACGAGATTGATTCCCTTAAACAATGTTTAATTTCATGTTTTTCACGGTTTTTTCCAAATTTTATACTACGTAAGTACGTAGCAACAAAAAACCTCCTTTTCCCCTCTTCAAATAAATAAATAAATAATTGAATAATAAAAAATCTCCTTTTCCCCAATATTTCTATCTTCTTTCTTTCACCCATTGCAATTTCCTCTCTCAAGTCCATCTCTCCTCTTCAATCCCACTCAAACACATCCAACCACCTAGTTCACCAACACCTCCCTCGCCATTGCCACCACCATTGCATTTTATATAGATGATTGTTGGTTGTGATGGCCAAGGCAATGGATCGTTGTTTACTATGGCGGGTGGCAGGTGGTGACGCTGGTAATCATAGTGGGTAAGAAGAGATAGTGGTGATGGGTCATGTGTTAGTGACTGGGTGGTCATAGTCGATGGCAGTGGTAGTTTCTTGTTTTAATATTAATATTCTATAGTCCAAAAAACTAAATTAAAAAACTTGTTAGCAGGTTCTTGCAACCTAAAGTAGCAAGTTAAAAATGGGATAGGTGATAGTTGGGTAGATGGTTATTGGTTGTCAAAGGTAGGATTATTAGATATAGAACAAAGGTGGGTTTATTATTTGCAAAGTACCCAAAGGTGGGTAATTAGTGTCAATTTTTCCTGAAATAAATAGGTAATAATGTCCGTTTTGATGTTTTGCCAACTCAAGCAACCATTTTGGACAAGATAATAATAAGAAAAATGGTTGAATTTCATATCATGAAGGATTAAAGGGTTTAAAATAAGCAAAGAAGGAATTGATCAGCAAAAGGCTGTTTCTGAAGATAGTGGCATACAGCTGTGTTCAATAATAACTCCAGATATGTTCACGCAGCTACATCACAAACATAAATTGGGATGTAAAGCCTCAAGATTGTCATGTTACAGACAAGAGTAGTTGTCCTCCTAAGTCACAACTGCAATTCTGCAACCAATATATCCTTCCCTAACCTTTATTAATAACATCATAGATACTAGATTTATCCTGGATCAGTTGCACCAAGATCCCGATTACCAGAACTATTGTTTAATTTGAGTTGCCAATTGTCCTTTTCGTGATACCGGCTGTTCAATTCAAGTTAATGGGTTGGTTTTGGGTTAGAGTACGGGTCATTATAAAAAAATCTCTCTAATAGTGTAAATATCTAATATCATTATGAAAACAATAAATGGTACAAAATGGGTCAATTAAGTCGGGTTGTCGGGATATTGGTCGGGTCATCTCAGTAAGGCGAGTCAGGTTGAGATTTTCATGTCGGGATTAATTAACTAATGTCCTACCTTACTCCCTCTCCCTTCTACCCTTCAAATGACTTGCAACAAACACAATTTAGCTATGCTACCAGACATTTGATGGTACAAAACCACGGATACAACTACAATAAAGAACAAGATTCTCTTAAAAAAGAGAAGTCGAAATTACTCCAACCAGTAAAACATGCACAAAACTACGAAAGGCATACCAGGAAACTGTAAAACAATTTATTCATCAATACACTTACCTTTTCCTGAATAGAGTGTACAGTTGAGTTATACTTCCTTTGACCTTCAAGTAAATTGCCAGCCTTACTACTAACTTCATCACTAGCACCGTTATGTTCATTAGCATTAGGTGTTCCTTCTTTAACGACATCCAATTGTAGCATATCAGCACCTTCTACTTCTAATGGCTCGATGCCATCTGCATGTTCTGCATCTTTCTGCCTTTGAACAGCAGCTCCAAGAGAAACAAGGAGATCATTCGTTTTACCAAGAAGCATAGTTAATCTTTCATTTTTGCTTTCCTCAACCATTTTCATGTATGCTTCTTGATCATCTTTCTTTAGAGCATCCATCCTCATCTTTTCTTGCCTCGTAGCACGTTGCCTTTGCCTTCCATGCCACGCCTGGAATATCAGAGAGTCAAAATAGATTGATATATTGGATCAATGCCTTTGGCTTGTCTAGCCCTTAACCCTCCCCTTTATTTTACCTTCTCCGATATTACAGTATCAATGTCTCAGAAAACTTATAGTAAGAGTGAAACATAAAGTACCATGACCCCATCATTTCTTTGTTTCCGACGCTTTGAAGAAGCTCCAACTTGTAGCTGGAATTCCCGGGCTGCATTCAACAAATCTGCAAAAAACTTCCTTTTTCTAGTTTCCAGATAGTTCTTCTCTTCTTCTTCTGCTCTAGATAATCTCTGCAATTATATATTCACAAAATCAATAACAGACTTCAATATTATGCGCCAAATATTAGCACACTGCTGAAAATTATAATGACAAGGGATGAGATCGACAAATACAATTTAGATCTAAAGCTTTTGCTAAGGCTATGAAAATATGCAAAGAAAAAAAAAACTCTTTCCTATTCCCTTTTAACTTATATTAGAGACCTCTACTCTTGAATTTGTTCATGGTATTACATACACAATTTTCTTCAAGCAGTAGAGGGAAATTCTGACAAGCACCCAATACATATTACAAAGAAAGAGACGAAATGGGAGATCAGAAAAGGATCAATGCCAACTCGATCAAGAGATTACAGGGGATACTAAAATGAAACAAAAAAGTATAACCATCACATGACCTCTGCGTCTCTTTTTTTCCTCAATTGGTCATCAGCCTCCCTAGCAAAAGGGTGTCCCACGCCATAAAAAGGACGGCGCAACCGAGTCATCCTCCAATCAAAGAGCTGCTGTTCTGGGTGAACACACTTGAGGCGCAGCCAATACTCTGAACTCACTTCAGAACGAACTTTCTTTTGCAACTCCGCTAGCTGGTTGAACAAATAAAACAAAACATGTTAACCCTGCAAACCAAATAAAACATATGCAATGATTTCACATTAATGGATAATAAGAGTGATAATTGTAGGACTAGGATCCCTTTACAGCAAGCCAACAACATTTTCCAAGTCTGCACAAAAGTTAATGAGGTAACAATCCTGGCACTTGGTTCAAAAGCTACTCATACATCTATTATGACATGTTAAACGGATTCAACTCATGTGATGGTGTGATAGCTTTTAGAACCAATTTTATATTGACTCCCACTAATTTAAAGAATTGGCATAGCATATACCTTCAGACCATAAAGCTCAAGCAGGCACTTTGATTGCAGATCCTCACCTCTAATCGATGGCAACTCTGGTTTCACAGTAACACATTAGTAAGGTAGACAACAGCTTCAAAAAAATAAGAGGCTATGAGATGACAATGATGCTAAAAATTAACTAACTTCATGAAAAAACTTCAAAGTTTCAATTAACAAAAATGACTTCATGCACCAACCTTCTAATTCAGTTAACCGATGCTCAACTCGGCTCTGAAGTCGGCTCTCATTCAATTCCGACAGTGCGCTACTTGACATACATTTTGGGCGCTGCTTTACCACAGCATCCTCAAATTCCATAATCAAATCCCCATAACTAGAGATACCAGATACCTCCTGCTACTCAATTACAAATTTACACTAATTAAACAAGAACCCTCATCATACACACAACATCAAGCTTAAATCACATAGATATTACTGATAACCAAAAACTCAGTCATCCACTTATGTTAAAGGTCAAAAATCAAGAAAATTCATACAATATAAACCCCATATCAAAATCCAATTATCCCCAAAAATTACCCAATTTCCCAGAAACCCCGTAGCAAAAATAAACCCAAATTTACCACAAAAAAACACAAATTAAACAAAACTAATAAAAATCAAAAGGGGTAATCCCAAAAACCACACTTGGACTTAATCAACAGTAGAATAATAAACAGTAAAATTAACCATCAAAAACCCCAATTTTCCCACAAAATTCACCACAAAAATCAAAAAATTAAACAAACCCCAGATAACAAAACCAATAAAAATCAAAAGGGGAAATCTTAATTGGACTTAATCAAGAGAAGAATACTTAACATTAGAATCAACCAAGAAAAACCCCAATTTTCCCACAAAACCCCAAAACAAAATTCACCAAAAAAATCAAAAATTAAACAAACCCCAGATAACAAAATCAAGAAAAATCAAAAGGGGTAGCCCCAAAATCCATACTTGATTCGATTTCGACGACGAATCAATAGCAGAATCACCCAATTGAGCACCATTAGAAGGCGAAACAGTGTCTTCATCACCACGAAAGATACAAGAAACGCTCTCAAATACTTCAGGAGGAAGAGGGAGATCACGAGAAAGGAGATTAAGCGCACAAATCAAAGTTTTAGTCTTTTCAACTGAAGAAGAAGAAGAAGAAGAAGAAGGTGATGTTGGAGAGTTTTCCAACACCTGAGTAGTAACCATGGCGGGAATTAAGAAAGGAAAAAAAAAGGTTAAAAAAAAAAACAAACAAACAAAAAACAAAAACTTTAAGTATATTGTACTAAGTACATTGAGTTTAAACGGCTAAAATTGAGTTGATTTTTATTTGAATAATAAACATTTTAGAAGGAGAAAGAGGAGAAATTTTTGCGCCAACGATGTTTAAATCTGTGTTTTTTTTTTTTTTTCCCAAGTATTTCTCTTTTCTGTGATAAACTGAGATCAAGCGTTTAGGGGGTTTTGTTTTGCCCTTTTTGGTGTTCTTTTTTTTGGGTTATATTTTTTGTGTTTTTGGGAGTGTGTGCGTTTTTTCTGAATTTTGTGTTTAGCTTTTATTTAATTATTGTTTTTTTTTTTTGATAGAGGGTTTAGTTTTTGAGGGTTAGAATGTTGCCAAGAGGTGGGTCCTACTCCTAAAGTATGATATACTATTTCGATATTATATTAGTTGCAACGATTTAACATAAAATAGATAGAAAAAATATCAGATCATTGATGATAATGTGATACGGAGGTAATACATCATTTATACAAATTTGGTGAGAGTTGCTAAATGCTAAATATCGCATATAATATAGGGCGTGTCTTCAATGAAGCAGGTTACACCATTATTGATGGTTACATATTTAAATAATGATTATCTATTTGAACAATGATGGTCTATGTAGCATGGGTAATTAGGTACTTCTTATGGGTATCCGTTTCAGAACTCGATCCGTCCCCGTATTGGGGACGATTCCGATTGTTTATGTTATAATTGACTGTACCCATTAACAATGTTTTTTTGAAAAAAAACACAGTCGTTTTTAGTCCCCATATCTGTATTCGTTTTTGACCTCATTCCCGACTCTGTGCAACCTAGATGATGGTTACTTACGTCCTACACTTATTTGAACAACTTCTTACTTATATGAATTGCAATAATTAATTATTTGAATTGTATAAAAAACTTATTTGAATAATAACTAGCTTTAGTTCCCGGGCGTTGCCCCGAATCATTTGATAAAATTTCATTTTAAGGTTTTTTCATTTGTTTTGCCTTTTTCATCAAAATTTAAAAATTATTGTAATTATATATTAATTTAATTTAATTTAATTTTGCAACAAACTAAAATGTTAAGTGAACAAATAGGAGTACTATTATGAGATATATACATTACGTACATAACCATGAAATATTTTAAAATTGCGATAAAAAAGTTTCAAATAATTGTGAATATAATGTGAGTTTAATCTGTTTATTGATAAAAAGATTGAATATATGTTTTACTGTTGAACGGTTGAACATATGATTTCAAAAGAAACTTAATGGATCCAAATAAAAGATTAATTGTCATATTGACAAAGATAAAAGTACCATAAAAAAATATTCATTATTATCCGTTTTTCATATATTTTATTTATCTTACATAGAAAAGGAATTATTAAATTTACTAAGTTATTATTTTTTTTATGATATACATGGTACAATAGTTTGTTGTGAAAAAATAAACAATAATGATATATAGCTTAATTGGTAAATAATGTGTCGCATATGTCAAAGGTCATGAGTTTCATTCTCATGGCTACTGACCTTTGACATATGAGACTCATGACTTGCCAACTAAGCTATATGTTATTATTGTCTTTTTTTCCACAACAACCTATGATATTGTGCATAGCTTAAAAGAAATAACTCATTAAAAACTAATTAAGAAGACCATTTCATGTTCATTTTATTTCTTTAATATCAAAATGGTGAAGATACATGAGATGGTGCCTGGTAAGAGGTTTGATTGATACCAACAGTTAGTCTATCATAACAAATGGTGGAGATACATGCTGTCGTCATTATTGTTTATGTGATTATAGTGAATATATATAATTGATATGATTATTTCGTATTCATTTTATCTATTTAATATTATGATCATCAATTAAGTTTTTTATTCAATCATAAGTTCACGAGCAAACTATATATTCAATATTTTTATCAACAAACAAATTAAACACACATTATATTTTTGATAATTATACAACTATACAAGCATTGCTAAAAAATTATGAAGTACATAAATCATTATATATTTGGAGCCAACGTAACTATCACCGATATATACTATATAATTCTTTTAAACTTTTTATCGCAAAATTGCAAAATATTTTGTGGATATCTACGATAAATATCTTACTGTAATACTCTTATTTGTTCATTTACCATTTTAGTTTTTGACAAAATCAAATTTAACTAATATATTTACAATATTTTAAATTTTGACAAAAAAGCTAGGGAAAACAAATTATAGAATTCTTGAAATGAAATTTTATCAAATGTTGGGGGAAACACTTCAAATATATATATATATATATATAGAAAGAGGATCATGTGAAAACTGTTTTCACCGTGAAAACCACAAAAAAGGGTACAATAGAGGTATAAAGGGTACACATACTTCATTGATGACATTTTCATAAATAATAAAAAAATTGTTGTAAATGTACCTATACCACTTTAATCTTAATATGTACCGTTTTAAATCTTATATGTACCCCTTTTTTGTGGTTTTCACGATTTTTAGCAAACTTAAGGTTTTTAGATCCTTTCTCTCTCTCTCTCTCTCTCTCTCTCTATCTATCTATCTATCTATCTATCTATCTATCTATCTATCTATCTATCTATCTATCTATCTATCTATCTATCTATCTATCTATCTATCTATCTATATATATATATATATATTTCGGGGCAACACCCGGAAACCAAAGCTAGTTATATATTTGAAATCGAGTTTTACTTAGTTGTAAGTTACTATTTGATAGTGAATCATTAGTAATACTTTTGTTACTAATAATATCATCCATGGTCACTTATTTGAACATTGATAATTGCTTGACTAAGCAACGATGGCAATTGCATTTTAGAAAAGTTGTGGTTACTTACTGATAATTGTGATTTACTTGTTGGTAATATTATGGTTACTTACATGAACAATGATGGTTACTTTTTAGAAGCGTTACGGTGACTTATAAGTAATTGTACCAAGGTTACTCGTTAATAACGCTATAGTGCTATAGTTACTTATCAAAATAATTAGTGATGGTTACAAATTCTAATTGCACACGCAATGGCTACTTTAATAATATAAATTACTTTTTTGGAATATAAATATAAACTTAGAAATTTAAGAATAATTCTACTTATACGAAATCTAATACCCTAAGAATCTTAATTCTACAATAAACTAAAAACTTGTATTAAAAAGTTGAATTAATTAAAAAGAGATTTAAGACGCTAAAATTTCATAATCACATTATAATATAATTGAAAAGAAGAATCAAGTAACAGTTGCTAGATTCATTCACAAACCCGTATTGGCTAGTTGAATTCGCATAAAAATGAAGAAGAAAAGAGGAATAAGAAAAAAGAAGAAAGGGAGAGGGAAGAATAATGCGGACGAGAGGGAGAAACGGTGGCAACGATCCTGACGGTGGCTGGGTTTCTCTAAAACCCTAGAATTTGGGGGTGGCTGCACCATTTGGTAACCATGCGGTCTATTGTATATAAGACTAAGTGTAGAATATATTGGTATCGCTTGATATTTATATGAAATGCAACATTGTTTACCAATGATACCCCTATGCCATTACTCCTTGTGTAAAACTCCACTAAGCCACCATTTTATTGTCGTCGCCAACTCTACAACCTCTAGAATAATCTGTCACCACAACCACCACCAATCTTCCACCTACCACCAATCTTTGACCAAACACCCATGACCACCACTTTGACAAAATCGAAACTAATTGTCGTATTCATATACTGTAACTGAATGAATGTCGCGTAATTGAAGGTTTTCATTAGTTGTTCTGGAATTTGACTTCATGGGAAGTCTAATAGAGAATATAGTGCGTGACATAGTGTAGTATAGGTTGCATGAATACTGGTACGAACTCGGGTGTCACACAGGTACGAAATACGCGAGTTTTAAAAATATAGGATGCTGATACGACAAAGTAATTACACTAAATATTATTATATAAAGAAATTTTGTGTAAATTTCAACATTATTGGATATATTCATATACTCTAATGAAATAAGATAATATCTCAAAATCAAATTAAAAGTTTAGAAAATGGGGTAAAATTACTATAATCCAAGTCGATAAATATTATTGTAAATATGGATTGAAGTATCAGGTATTGATGTGAATGTTGATGAAAATCGCCACTCACAACAAGTATAGAAACTAATATCGATCTCTGTTGACCCTAGGGGTTTTGATGATAACAAACACATACTACTAATGGATTATTTGTTTTATGTCAAGCTAAACACACATTAGTAGCAGTTGTACCAACATAAGAACTTGTCTCAAGGAGCATTGAGATAAGATCATACCTAATCTAGAAGATATGGAAAGTATATTCAGAGAATACATGAAAACAAGATTTCAAAGTATATTATGAGAAGATATGGAAACAAGATCTCTGAAGATATTTAGAAAAGATATATAAACAAGATTTTAGTAACAAATCAGTTACATGAAGAATGAAGCAGGTGAATTTAGGTTGGGAATTGATCTAGATTCACTTTATTCAATGAATGAAGAATATTCACCAAGATATTGGTGAGTTGTAAATCGTGGAAAACAAGGAGGGGAATCAAAGAAACCCTACTTGTTAATTCACTATAAATATTAAAGATCAGAAGAGAAGAAAGCAACCAAGACTTACGCAAATCACTAAAGGCATACAAGACTAGGAACAAGAGTCAGTTGTACTAGGATTGTGTTCACTTTTATGAGTATGTAATCTTGTGTTCGGGAAAGGTGAGTGATTTGAGTGAATTACTTGTAAAGAGAAAGAGAAGAGAAAAGAGAACGAGAACTTAGAGAATAGAGAAGGTTGATTAAGCCAACAGAGAGAAAGAGAAAAAGAAGAGAAGAACTTGTTCAAGGGGAACAAGTTCGGGGGGGGAACAAGTGCTGAACTGTGCTTAGAGAAGTCCATACTAACTACGATTGTAACAGAGTCGTTGGCCCTAGTTAGTGAAAAGAGAATTGAGTCAAAATCCCTAGTGGTCGAGGTTTTTTTCTTCCTATTGGGACTAGGAAAGGTTTCCTCACTAAAATCGCGTGTTCTCTACTTGTCTCTCACTTTCTCTATACTTGTCTCTGCTTTACTTGTCTCTAATTTAACTTTCGTTGTTTGTCAAAATTAACAATTGGTATCAGAGAAGGTTCTCGTAATTGTCTTGTGCTAGTAATTCTGATGAGTGAATCCTGGAACCATGGCAAACAAGGAGGAACGATTGGCTGAGGGACATTCCACTGTAAGGCCTCCCAACATCAATGAGATTTATTACCGTGAGTGGAAATCGAAGATGGATACTTTTATTACTGCTGATAACTTCCAAATCTGGAAGGTGATTCGTGATGGTAATTTTTAAATTACCAAAAAGAACGAGAAAGGTGAACTTGTTCCTAAACCCTAAAGTGAATATGAAAAAGAGGACTATGAAAAGATTGAACTGAATGTTTCTGCTTTAAAATTTTTGCATTGTGGACTTGGACCTTATGAGTATGATCGTACTGCGGGGTGCAAGAACGCAAAAGAAATTTGGGACTTTCTGCAAATAGCTCATGAAGGAACAATTGAAGTTAAGAAATCTAAAATTGATTACTTAATGCAACAATATGAGATGTTTAAAATGGAATCTAAGGAAAGTGTTCAGGAAATGATCGTTAGATTTGGTAATATTGTTATTGAATTAGAGTCCTTAGAGAGAGTCATTACTAATGAAGAACAAGTAAGAATAATTCTTAGGAGTCTACCTCAAGATGAGAGATGGAATGCTAAAGTTACCACTCTATTTGAAACTAAGGATTTTTCCAAGTTCAATGTTGAACAGCTTACAGGTTCACTGATAACTCATGAGATGCATCTTAAAACTGGAGAAGTAGAGACACCCAAAGGGCGATCTCTTGCTCTTAGAGCTGAAGGACGTTCCATGACCAACACAGATAATGAAGATGAGAATGATCCAGAAGTAAGTGCAGAGGATGCAACCTTGCTGGTGAGACAACTGAAGAAGATGATGTACAAAGGAAGGGACAAAGGAAAAACTAAAATTAGATCCTCCAAAACAATTTGTCACAAGTGTGGAAGTCCGGATCACTTCGTTCGAGATTGTCCGCTGTGGGAGTCTGAAAAGGGCAAGGGGAAGGTGATAAGTTGATATTTGACATGTAATTTACCCCCGATCCCGATTGACTTTTAGCTCTAATACGGCTATTTTGAGCTATTTCTACTAACTTTTGCTATTCCGAGTGTTTGTTGTGCTTTTTATAAGATTTTACAGGAATCGATGGTTTATCGTCGTTTTTCGAGCCTTTTGAAGCACTTGAAGAAGTTAGTGAGGGGTTGAAGTCATTCGAGAAGCTTTACCGAGGATTAGGAGTCCTAAACGAAGAATTAAAGAACTAATTAAGGAAGAACGAGCAAAAACCGAGAAACGAGCCAAGGCAAGGCTGTCCGCCCGGGTAGGGGCTGCTCGCCCGGGACCCTCCGGGCGGGTGGCT
Source organism: Suaeda aralocaspica (assembly GCA_016808085.1). Lineage (NCBI taxonomy): Eukaryota > Viridiplantae > Streptophyta > Magnoliopsida > Caryophyllales > Amaranthaceae > Suaeda > Suaeda aralocaspica. The sequence goes on along the minus strand of PYUH01000055.1, from coordinate 4,848,809 downwards.
CCGAGGGGGATTTCCGCGTGTTTCTCTCCTTGTTTAGCCTTAGTACTTAATGTTTTAGACTCCTAATTTGTCATTCACGCTTTTTACAATTTTACAAACCCTAGTTTTAGTCTAAAATTCTCTCAAAGTGTGGAACATTATACAATCATTCAATCAATAATATTCAGTTTTCATTCAATCTCAATCCTTGTTCTTTATTGTTGTTTATTATTAGCTTTGATTTATGCTCTTACTTTTAGTAGTTTTATGTTAGATTTTATATTCTTGATTTTTGTTGGTTTGTTTAGTTTAATCATGTTTAGGACTTTAATTTCTTTCATTGATTTAGTTTTTTGTTCTTTCAATTATGAGTGAGTAGTTCCTTTTCTAGGACTAGGGGATCCATGGATTGAATTCTGATGTTCTGCTCATAATTGTTAGTTTGGCTATTATTGTTCTTGGTTGTCAACTTTTATTGCTTTCAGTTAAATACTGGCCAGGTTTAATTGTTAGTTTGATATTGTTGAAATCAATACCAAGAGGTAAGATTACCACAACTAGATCATAAGGACAATAGGCAAAACGAGTCTAAGTGAGCCTGTGAGGATTTCGCTAACGTAGACCGAATGCGGAAATGGATTGGTTGCCTGTTGACGTACCCTCCAAGTACCTGCAAAAAAGGGACAATAATCCTCGTAGGATTATTTCCCCCTCCGATGCTTAAGTAAGTATTTGAAGGAGAGTAAGTGAACAATAATCAACAAGTAAACAATTCTAGAGAGAAGTTTTAGAGAGAAGTTTTCCATTTTTAGTAAGTGTTTTGGTCTTAATCTTGAGTGTACTTTTTATCAGAATTTTTTGGACTATTTATAGCCTCAAGTACAATTTCTTACCCACTGAGATTGCGACACTTGTCATCATCTCTTTGATTACCTTCCTTCATTTGCCTAATGGGCTTTTAGCAGAGAACTTTTAAGGCCCCATGGTTTGTTTTAGCTCTTTTTCGTTGGCGAATGAGGGCTTGACATGTGGCAAATGTAGGATTACATATGGACCAGTTAGAAGCTGACACGTGGCAGTGTGGGACCCACTCAAGCCAACTTATCACTGCCACGTGGCAATCCCATGCTGGCATTTTAAGGACTCGTGGTCCAATTGTGAGATGGCACGTGGCCGTGTAGGGTCCACTCATGGCAGACTCATCACTGCCATGTGGCAATCCCATGTCATCATCTTATAAGAAAAATAGGGACACGTGGTCCACTCAGAGGCTGACACGTAGCAGCTGACTTGTCACGCCACATCAATTANCATGCCACATCAATTGCCCCTCAGATGGGCTGATGAATCCATAATTCATTACCCATCTGATTTAATCAGTTTTGGGCCTTACTGTGCAGGCCTATTTACATTTTGGGCGGAAATGGAGGGTTTCAAATTTTCCCCCCTTTTTACCCTCACTCTTTCTCTTTAAATAGAGGTGTGAGGTAAATGGATTTTTCACATTTTAACACTTGTGAATTTTCTAGAGAGAGAAAATAGTAAGAGAAATCAATAGAATTCCTAAGAATTTCCCAAAGGCGATTTCCGGCGAAGCTTCAGTCAGTGAATAGTGATTCAGATCTTTAACCTACCAACTTTTTACTCAGGTAACTATTACCTGATCCGGTTTCATTTTGTTTTTCTTTAATTATTCTATCATGTCTTCTAGTTCGTCTTCTCCTCTTAATGCTTGTACTCAATTGTTAGTTGTTCCTAGTAATAAACAAGTAGGAGTGGGTCAGGGTTCATCACCTGGCTCCCAATATTCTATAGCCCCAAATATTCTTTCTTCATTGGGGTCACCGAATCTTCCATTCCTTCCTGTGCAGGAGGACATGGCAAGAACAAAACAAACTGCCTCAACAATATTCACAAGCAAGGATCCAGCAGACTCCATTGAAGAAATGGAGAGATCTGCAAACAAAGCCGAATCTGGACACTCGGCTTCTGACTCTAATAACGAGGTCACTGCACCTCCACGTAAACCTACCACCTATCCCACACCAGAGACTGCTTTGGTGAGATGGGAGGCCATAAAGGACATTAACATTGTCCTTTATGGTAATTCTTTTATTAACCACAAAAGCTTTCAGCTTATTCTTCCTAAGAAGGGGGATTCCCTTCTTAGTGCCCTAGAGGGGTGCANCAGAGGGATGCTTCGGCATCTATATGTCTATGATAGACATGGGCGTTTCAATTCCTTTTCTTCCTTTCTTTTTAAATCTTCTTAACCGTTATGACTTAGGTTTATGTCAGTTAACTCCAAATTCATGGCATCATATTGTGACTTATGCTGCCACTTGTAAATTAAACAATCTTAGACCCTCTTCGGCAGCCTTTGTACATATGCATAAGTTAACTAAGGTTGCCGGATGTAAACATGGCTGGTTTACTTTGGCTAATGATGACGATTACACCACTGCCATTGAGAAGTATAATAAGGCTACCTCTTGGCGAGGTGATTTTGTCTTCATTAAGTATGAGGACCCTGATTTTGTAGCTAGGATGAGTAAGTGGAACTTAAGCCCTAAATTCAAAGGCAAAGTGTCCAACCCACCCAAACTAAATACAAATGACTTAGCCATTTTAGATTTATTTAGAAAAACAACAACTAAATGGAAAGGGATGACTTATGAGATTCCCTCCAAATGGATACCTTTCAAATTTCTATTCACTGACCACAAGTTTCTTGAAGCTTGTGGGTTAGTGTATGGTGGTAATGCTGGTAGGTTACTTTTTCTCTTTTTTTTTTATTTTTTTTTATTTTTTATTGAATTTGTTAAGTGTAAGTAATTCGGTTTTATTTTGCAGAAAAAGCATTAAACGAGCTACCCGACGAGAAAAAAGGCAAGATGGATCAAGTTGAATTTCTTCGTCGCCTAGCTCAATCCAAAGAGAAGACGCCTCTTCAGAAGAGGCAAACTACGGAGGTATAGACACCGGACTTGCCAAAAGTCCTGTTACCTTCATTTCATTCGGCTTCTCTTTTGTTAATTATTTAATTTAATTTAATTTAATTTTATATATATATATATATTTTTTTTACAATGTAACTTAAAGTTATTATACTTTGTAACAATTTAACTTGTAATCATAACTTTATTATTGAGACCGGATTCATTATACTTAGAATTTATATATATTTTTTTTACTTTTGAAAAACTATGTGACACATCCGGTGTTCTTATCAGACGCCGGGTGTGTCAAATTTTATTGCTTTTTCATTTGATTCGGCATTCATTTACTTACAATTTTTGTTGTCTTTTTATTATGATTAATCTTTCCTGATAATAAGTACTGTATACATCCGGTGTCTTTGCTTTGACACCGGATGTGCCAAATTATATAGCCCTATGATTACATTCGGTCTCTTCCAATGAGGCCGTATGTCACAAGGGTAAACTCGGATTTGGCACATTCGGCATCATTACGTGATGCCGGGTGTGCCAAATGTCATTTGTCTATGATTACATTCGGTCTCCCTAAGGAAGGCCGAATGTAAATCAAGTGAACCAAATTTTGACACATTCGGTATCATCACATGATGCCGGATGTGTCAACCTTTCTTCGACACAAATTTTACAAATTTTAAAAACATAAGTGTTTTCTTTTATAAAGGCACAAAGCCCAATGTTTTGCATGTTTGCTTATTGTTTATCTTTGTGTATTTATTACTGTCGATTTTTGTTATTGCTTCTATTCATATTTTCTTCTTTGTTAGTATTATGACACCGAATGTGCCAAATTAGGCTTCCGTGCCATTCAACTCGGTCAGCAACTATGAGGCCGAGTTGAATATGTGAGAGTGCACTTTTGGCACATTCGGTGTCATTTCTGACGCCGAGTGTGTCAAATATCCCTCATAAGGATGCACTTTGTTAAGTGATGATAGGCCGAGTTTAGTGTGTTAACGTGGTGATTTTGGCACATTCGGTATCTTTTATTGATGCCGAATGTGTCGAATCTGCTTCCACGTGGACACCACTCGGTCTCTTTGAACTTTGATCAAGTTAAACACATGCAAATGCTGTTTTGGCACATTCGGTCATGACTTGTGTCACCGAATGTGTAGATATGGCTGAAGACTTGTGTCACCGAGTTGAGGGTGTGCTCATGCAAGTTTGGCATACTCGGTCATAAAATATTTTTTGTAGTTTCATAACTTATCTTTCTTACATGTTATTTGTGATGTTAATGGACTTTGTGTGGACTATAATTTACTGAATTATCTTTGTGATTTTGCAGTCGACCAGAGATACCCGGCCATCTGTGCTGGGTAAAGAGAAGATGGACAAGGGTAAGGAGAAGCTTAAAGCTCTCCCTACCAAAATAAAGAGAAAGGAGAGTTCGACTCCACTCTCCATCAACCCACAATCCAAAAAGAAAAGGCCAGTGTCGCTGGCCAGTACTGAATCTTCTCCGGCTTCAACCCCAAGTAAGCCGGTTGGGAAAAGTCCTTCATCGAAGGAAGTTCCCTATAAAAGAAAGGAGAAGGCTGGCCGGACGTCCAGCAGCCTTCAAAGGGACCCTGTCTTTGACAATCCCTATGAAACTGAGACCGGCCTAATGGATCCGGTCGAACAGGATGAGGCCAGGCGTGCTGGCCGAACCATTGGAGGAACCGATCAGGATCCCTCCCTCCAGGATCCCAATGATCTTCCTCCACCCGACCAGGATCCAGCGGCCGGTATGCAGGAGGCCATCAGGGAGAACATGCCCCTGGAGTTCCTCGACTCTACTATGGCCACAGGTATTAAGTTTGCACGTAAAATTGTTACATCCGTCTCGAGTACTCGTTCTGGAGACTCTATTACATCTCCTAGAGACCCTCGGGCTATAATTATTCCATTTCCCACTACAGATGTGGCTGACTCGGAGAAGGACTTCCTGGACGAGGAAGGTGACATCCCTTCTACCTCTAAGACATTTGACTCCAACTACAAGAAGGAGTTGGTCAGAGAGGTTCTTCGCTGCGGAGACAAGGAGTACAAGGAGTCTTTAAGAGGCATCCTTGATGGACAGCTGGGTCCATGTTTCAACAGTTGTATTGAAGTAAGTTATTTAATATGTTTTCTTTTGTTACTAACTTTCAATGGCTTCTTTATTACTTAGTGGGATTTTGACTAACTTGTGGATTTTTCTTTTGACAGATCATCTTTCGGCTTCAATACTTACAGAAATTGGTTGCTCAAACCAAAAAAGAGAGGGCAAAGGCGGCCCGAATGCAAACCATCTGCGAGTCTTACCTAAGTGAACAAGTCCGCAGAATCCAAGCTCAAAATTCACATGCTGTGAATGAGCTTTTTGCTTCTTTGGGACAGGCCAAAGAGCAGAACTTGGTCATGGCTAAGAGAAACATGGAGCTATGGACCGAGTTGGAGGAGCTGAAAAAGAAAGAGGCGGACTGTGAGCAGATGGCCTCTGACAAGAGGGACGCCGAATTGAGGGCGGAAGAGGCTGAAAAGAAGGTTGCTGCTTTAACAGAGCAACTAAAAGAAGCTAACGTCCGGCTTGAAGAGGTTGAGAAAAAGAAAAACGAAGAACTTAACCAAGCCGGACAATTTGCAGTCCAAAAATATCTGGAAGGTGAAGAATCTACCAGACAAAGGATTGCGGAGGCCTGGACTCTCGGCCTCGAGGAATATGTCCCCTTCCAGTACTTTGAAAAAAGACTGGACTATGCCACAAGGGCTCATTTAGCCAAACTTTGTGGGGACACTCCTCCCAGCCCCTTCTGCCCCTCTGACGCCGAAGAGGAAGAGGTTGAAGATGAAGAGGAAGACAAGGAGAAGGAAGGAGCAGGAGCAGACACCACTGCTTCCACTACTATTGAGCATCCTGCACCAACTGCCCCTTGATTTTTGTTTTTCAATTTTCAACTTGTATTTTTTACTTTTTATTCAATATTGGTTTTTCAAACCAATTGTATTATACATTTATGCTTTTAAGCATACTTTTTTATTCAATCCATCTTTTACTTTGTTTATTTTTGTTGCAACTTCTCAATGGTGATTATAATTTATTTATTAAGTCCTTTATATGTTTCCAAGTGTTTTACTTAGAAATTTCATAGCATCTTTACGCATTTCTAAGTGTTCTTACTTAGAAATTTCACAGGTCTGGATATAATCCATTTGCAAAGCAGGTTTCATATTTCTAAGTATTTTTACTTACAAATATTTGTAAGTGTTTTTACTTAGAAATATTTCTAAGTGTTTTTACTTAGAAATATTTCTAATTGTTTTTACTTAGAGATATTTGTAGGTTTTAACACTCATAACCCTTAAACTTTATAAGACATAACTTTGTTCAAAACACTCTTCATGAACCATTGAACATTGGTCATTAAGGGTTAGATTATAAATCACTTAAAGATTTAAAGTATAAGTTGTTCTGATTTGGCATTGAAGTATACAATGAGATTCAACCTTAACTTAGAAACTTCTAAGGGTTTTTACTTAGAAATTTCAAAGCAACTTATATATTTCTAAGTGTTTTTACTTAGGAAAATTTCTAAGTGTTTTAACTTAGAGATTCTAGAGGACTTAGGAATTTTTAGCAATCCCTTTGGAAGATTTCATCCACCAGTCATAACCCCTATAAATATACATTGAGGTTCAACTTTGACTTAGTGAATTTTGGATGAACCAAATATTTGTCAAGTGTTTGTAGTATAATTCGATATATCCGGCATGGTCACATGACACCGGATGTATCGTAGTTAGTGATTTTTGTTAGTAGACTTAACCTTTTTAGGTGCCTGGACACTGGACGTGTTGTACATTATTGACACCGGATGCATCATACTTGATGACGCCGGATGTGCCAAACTTGGTGTTCTTATTATTTGACTCGGTCCCTTTTTAATGAACTGTCACCGAATGTATCCTACTAAATGACACCGAATGTGCCAAACTTAGTGTTTTTAACATTAAACTCGGTCATCTTTTGGTGACCTAATCGAATGTGTGCAAACCCATATCTGGCACATCCGGTGTTTGGTCCCCTTTATGGGTGACCTAATTGTATGTGTTGAAACCCATTTTTGGCACATCCGGTAACAATAAGATCTCTGTGTTTACAAACTTTAGACTTTGATTGTTTTAATTCTGAATCAATCAACCATATTGATTGCCCCTAAACATAAGGATCGGAATTATTATTAGTTTTAAAGTAAGAATTTATATCTTAAGACCGAATCTTGGGCCTTTAAAGTCGATTTGGTGATCCGTAATCACCTAAGGGAGATAAAAAGTCTCGTATTACTTTTTCCTCCAAATGTTAACCGATGCTTAACTTTTCGGGATCCTACCCTTATTGCTTTCACAACTATTAAGCAAGTTTTAACTCATAGTTAAGTGTGGGGTTGTGCCCTTGAGTGCTGAAGTCAGCATCTATTTAAACAGGTGTAAAGTTGATATATAGAGGCTAACAATAGAGGAAGAAGAAATTTCATTAATTGCGGCCCGTAGCCGATTTAATACAACATGAAATTTCTTTCCCATTGATCAACGTGGATCAAATAGGTGGGCACATGGCCTTACACTATGGCTTCTTGAAACCAAGTTTATAAATAATATTTTTTCAGATTATTTGCATTCCAAGTTCTGGGTACTTCGTATCCATCCATAGTTTGTAATCGGTAAGTTCCATCCCTCAATACTTCTATTATCCTGTATGGACCTTCCCAATTAGGAGTAAACTTGCCCTGCTCATCAGCTCTCCCAATTGACTTCATCTTCCTCAGCACAAGATCCCCTAACTTCATTGGTCTATGGTTTACCCTCTTGTTATGTTCTCTTGCCATTTTCATCTCGTAGACTTCTTGCCTAAGTAGAGCATTTCCTCTAACTTCAGGTAACATGTCCAAGGTGGCCTTCATCATTTCCCAGTTAGCCCCTTCATCATATAACATAACTCTTAGGGTAGGCTCACACATTTCGATAGGGAGAACAACTTCTGACCCATACACAAGCATAAATGGGGTTTCCCCTGTGGAATTCTTTATTGTTGTCCTGATAGACCAGAGAACATTGTACAATTCGTCCACCCACAAACCTTTGGCAGCATTCAGCTTTTTCTTCATTCCCGTGCTAATGATCTTGTTGAAGGCTTCCACTTGTCCATTAGCTTGTGGATAGCCAACTGAGGCAAAATGAGCTGAGATGCCTTGATCTTCTAGCCATACTCTTAATTGCGGAGTCTCAAACTGAGGACCATTATCGAACACCATTGACTGAGGCACCCCGAACCTTGTTATTATATTTTTCCAAATAAACCATTTGACATCCCCATGTTTGATACTTCTCATTGGCTCTGCTTCTACCCATTTGGTAAAGTAGTCCACTGCCACTAAGACATACTTCCTTTGTCCTGATGCTTGTGGAAATGGACCTAGAATGTCCATTCCCCACTTAGCAAAAGGTATTGGGCTCAAAACTGGATTCAAGTTATTGGCTGGCTTTTGTGGTAAATTACTGAACAGCTGTCACTTCTTACATTTTTTGACATAGGTCATTGCGTCATGTCTCAGACTAAGCCAGTAATACCCAGTTCTTAGTGCCTTTTCTGCCAGCGCTCTTCCCCCTATATGAGAGCCACAAAACCCCTCATGAATATCTTCAAGAACCTCTTTTCCTTTTTCCGGGGTGATGCACTTTAGTAGTGGATGAGTGAAAGACTTCTTGTATAGTTGCCCCTGCCATAAAACAAACCATGCATCTCTAGCTTTCACATATTTTGCTTGTTGTGGGTCGTTTGGCAAGGTTCCATTGGTTTTGTAGTCAATAATCTCATCCATCCAAGAGCTTCCTCGGCTGATAAAGTTAACCTCCATCTCCTCTATGTTTCTTTTCTCTTTAACTTCCCAGAAAACTGTTCGGGGATTCTCACCCACTGCAGAGCTTGCTAACTTGGAAAGAGCATCAGCTTGATTATTTTCAGACCTTGGAATCTGCATGATTTCAAACTTGTCTAATCCTTTGACTTCCTCTTGAAGTATATTCAAGTATTTGGCCATTCTAGCATTTCTAGCCTCATAGTCGCCCAAGTATTGGCTCACAATAAGCTGAGAGTCTGATCTTGCTTCTATCTTTTTTGCCCCAGCAGCTCGGCATAATTTGACTCCGGCAATCAATGCCTCGTACTCGGCCTCATTATTTGATGTTTGAAATTTGAATCTCATGGCATACTCATAGATGTCACCCTCAGGTGACTTACAAATAATACCTGCCCCACATCCATTCTGAGTGGATGAGCCATCAACATATAAGGTCCAGTGATCAATGTTTAGTTTTTCCATGGGCGGCCTTGTCATTTCAACTATAAAATCAGCGAATGCTTGGCCCTTAATAGCCTTCCTTGGTTCGAAGGTGATATCAAATGAGTCCATTTCTAGAGCCCACTTGAGCATTCTCCCGGAAGTTTCCTTGGGCAGGGCTTTTTTGAGCGGTTGATCAGTGTACACAATGATTTTATGAGAAAGAAAATAGGGCCTCAACTTCCGGCTAGCCATGAATAATGCGAGTCCAAACTTTTCAATCAGAGCGTATCTGAACTCAGCATTTTGGAGTACGTGACTCACAAAATATACCGGATATTTGACTCCATTTCTCTCAGCTAACAGAACGGCTGAGAGTGCATGGTCTGATACCGCTAAATAAATAAATAAAGTTTCTTTTTCAATGGGACTGATTAATCTTGGGAGAGTATGTAGGTGCTCTTTTAAATGAATGAAAGCTGATTCGGCTTCCTCCGTCCATTCGAACACAGGACTGCCCTTGCCTGCCTTTGCCTTTCTTTTCATCGTATCAAAGAAATAATGGCATTTATCACCTGCCCTTGATAGAAATCTACCAAGAGCAGCTAGGCATCCGGTTACCTTCTGTACCTCTTTCACGTTTCGAGGAGAGGTCATATCTAGCATAGCCTTGACTTTGTCTGGATTAACCTCAATCCCTCGTTCATCCACAAGGAAGCCCAAAAATTTTCCCGAAGTTACCCCAAAAACACACTTCTTTGGGTTTAACTTCATCTTATACCTCCTTAATGTTTCGAAGGTCTCTCTTAAGTCTGCCACATGATCTTTCATTTCTTTACTCTTGACAATCATGTCATCAATGTATGCTTCCATGTTCCGTCCCAACTGCTGTTTGAAAACATTATTTACCAGACGTTGGAAGGTTGCTGGAGCATTTTTAAGACCAAATGGCATTCTTGTATAGCAATATAGACCCTTCTCAGTTACAAAAGCTGTTTTTTCTTCATCTTCCTCCCATAGAGGAATTTGATGAAATCCTGAGTAGGCGTCCATAAAACTCAACAATGCATGTCCTGCCATTGAATCAACCAATCGGTCAATCTTTGGCAAAGAAAAGCTATCCTTTGGACAAGCTTTGTTAAGATCAGCATAATCGACACACATTCTCATGGTGCCGTTTGGCTTTGGAACCAAGACCACGTTAGCCACCCAGTCAGGATACTGGCATGGTCTGATGAATCATGTTGGCCACTTTCAGTTCCACCACCAAGGGATCATCATGTGGTGTACGAACATTGCCTCGGTCTTTATCACTGATCATAACTTCTGGAAATTTGACCTTGGCATCATGCCCTATCTCTGATGATCCTTCTCGGGAGAGACTCCGTAAGTACTCCTTATTCCCTCAAAGGGTTGGTCCGCCAGCTGCAAACCCACCGGAGATGACATACACCACATCCTCTTCGGTCTCAGCACCATCTTTAAGCTCGCTAGCCTTGAATTCCATCTTCTGTTTGGTGTGCTTGTCATGAGATTTGATCAAGTGTTGTGAAATTTTTCCCTTGATGGCAACAGATTCAAGGGTCTTCTTAAGATTGAAGCAATCATTAGTATGATGCCCCGTATCTTTGTGAAAGTGACAGTATTTACTTGAGTCCCTATCTTCTTTGGCAGTTCTTAGAGGCGGTGGACCATCATTAGACTTTCTTTTCTTATTTTGGAAGTTTCCTCCCTTGCCTGATGTCCTAGTTGCCCAGGTGGCATGTTTCTTTTGATCCTTGTTTTTAGAGTGTGATTCACTCTTTCTATCATCTCTTCTGTCCTTCCTGGTGGAAGCACAGAGCTCTTGTGCATGAATGAAACATTCAGCTTCTTCCAAAATTCCTTTCAGCGTTTTGCAATTTCTTCTTACAATATCAAATTTAAAAGTTCCGTCTCGGAGAACTCTAAAGAAGTTATCGAAGGCCACACCTTCAGATAAATTGGGGATTTGCAAAGATTCCAGATTGAATCTTTGCACATAACTTCTTAGAGACTCCTTTTCTCCTTGCACTATTTTGGCCAGATGCATGCTGGTCTTTCTCTCCCTCTTGTTTGCCATGAAATGATGTACAAAGATCGTACTCAATTCATGAAAATTGTTGATTGATTGATCAGGGAGGCTATTGAACCATTTCTGGGCAATTCCTTTCAGGGTTGCCGGAAAGTATCGGCACCAGGTCACATCATTTGGACCCTGGAAGTACATCAAATGTTTATAGGTAGCTAGATGCTCCTCCGGGTCAGTGGTCCCGTCGAATGGCTCAATTTGGGGCATTTTAAACTTATTGGGACGCGGAGCCATCATGATGGACATGGAGAACGGTGTCTTCCATTCCATCATTGTGTTATTAGGCATTTGTCCAATAGCCCCCGTAGGGTTATGGACAGCCTTTGTTGACTCTCGGCAAGGATTATTTGATTTGCCTACATCCTCCCAATACTTGATCATCTGTTCTTTTCTGCACTGATCAGCCTTATCAGCTTTCTTCTTTTCAATTAAGTCTCGTAGACTTGCATGTTCTCCTGATTCCAGGGAAACATGATGGGAGTCAGTCATCTCCCTAGTTGATGATTCTTCAGATGAACCAGGTCGGCCTCCTTCTTTCCAGGCCCTCTTAGCCTTCAGATACTCTCTTGTATCCATGCTAGAGGCTTTTTTGGCATCAAGATATTCTCTTGCATCTCGGCTAGATGATTTCTTTTGCTCCAAATACTCTTGAGCATCACTTGCAATGGCCTTCTTGAACTCAATGAGTTCTCTAGCATCAGTTTGAGTCTTGCTAGATCCAGCTTCCTTACCTGCCAACTCCGGTTTAGGCTTAAATCTGGGAGTGACAGGGTACCTCTTCACTGCACCCCACTGAGTTTTCAGTGGAGTTCGGTCCTTTCTCAATTTCTCAACTTTCTCATGGAAAGTCAATCTCTCCTAGCCTTGGCCTTCCTTAATCATCACATCTTTCATCTTTGAAGATGAAGGGCGTTGTGTCTCAACCTTCTCTTGAGTTTTCTTGGTGGAATACTCCCGTAGAGTTTCTGCCAGGTTCTCTTGGAACCCAGCCAAGATACTCTTTAGCTGACTCATAGTCACAAGTTGGTTTCCAAAATCAGCTTGTTCTTGTGTTCTTCTCGGTGAGCCAGTACCTTCCCCAGTTTGGTAATTTCCAGTCTGGTCTAGGTTTCTGGTCTCATCCTCAGTAGGTATTCCAGTTCCAATCATTGTTAGGAATCCTCCCCACAGACGGCGCCAAATGTTGTTGCTAAAGCAATGAGGTGGGGTAGGGACTGTGAGGATTTCGCTGACGTAGACCGGATGCGGAAATGGATTGGTTGCCTGTTGACGTACCCTCCAAGTACCTGCAAAAAAGGGACAATAGTCCTCGTAAGATTATTTCCCCCTCCGATGCTTAAGTAAGTATTTGAAGGAGAGTAAGTGAACAATAATCAACAAGTAAACAATTCTAAAGAGAAGTTTTAAAGAGAAGTTTTCCCTTTTTAGTAAGTGTTTTGGTCTTAATCTTGAGTGTACTTTTTATCAGAATTTTTTGGACTATTTATAGCCTCAAGTACAATTTCTTACCCACTGAGATTGCGACACTTGTCATCATCTCTTTGATTACCTTCCTTCATTTGCCTAATGGGCTTTTAGCAGAGAACTTTTAAGGCCCCATGGTTTGTTTTAGCTCTTTTTCGTTGGCGAATGAGGGCTTGACATGTGGCAAATGTAGGATTACATATGGACCAGTTAGAAGCTGACACGTGGCAGTGTGGGACCCACTCAAGCCAACTTATCACTGCCACGTGGCAATCCCATGCTGGCATTTTAAGGACTCGTGGTCCAATTGTGAGATGGCACGTGGCCGTGTAGGGTCCACTCATGGCAGACTCATCACTACCACGTGGCAATCCCATGTCATCATCTTATAAGAAAAATAGGGACACGTAGTCCACTCAGAGGCTGACACGTGGCAGCTGACTTGTCATGCCACATCAGATTCGATTCCTACTTCCCTAGGTATATTAGTTAGAGTGGTTTGGTTTATTTTTGGTAGGTGTGCGATAGCCTCATCAAATTTCGGCGCCGTTGCCGGGGAGGCAATTTATAATTCTGTTAGTCGGGTTTATACTGTTTTCTTTTTATTTTTCTCGGTCTCAAAGAACTATTCGGTTCTTTGGGGCAGTTTCTTATCTTTTCTCAGAGCTTCCACTATGTGCAGGTTTACAGGTTTATGCAAAACGACCACGAGCATGATGCTTTCATTTTCCCTAAGCCCGAGCAAGTATTTCTGAAGTGGTTGATACGTAGTAGACGCCGAATATTTCTTCCCTAATTTATGGAGGAAACTATTTCTGATTTGTCTCAGTTTTTCGAGTTCACCTTCAACCCGTTGTTTGAAGGGTATTTAGAGGTCGAAATGGCTGCCGAAGGAGAAGGACAGGGTAGAGGACCACCTCCACCACCACCGCCACCTGCGGCCCGTTCATTGAGATACTATTCCTTGCCTAGTACGGAGTCTATGGCTGGAGGTTACTCAGTACCTGATACAGATGCTGCTAATTTTGAATTGAAACCGGCTCTTGTGAATATGGTCGAACGAAATCAATTTTCAGGAATATTGAAGGAGGATCCGAATTTACATTTACAAAATTTCCTCCAATATTGTGATACTATCAAGCAAATGAATGTCTCTAAGGACTACATTAGGAGGAGAATGTTCCCATTTTCATTGAAGAGAAAAGCTAGAATTTGGTTGAATGATCTTAATATGGCTACAATTACTTGTTGGGAAGACTTGGCTCTTGCTTTTCAGAGGAAGAACTATCCACTACATAGAACTGCTTTATTGAGAAGTCAAATTACTAATTTTAATCAGGAAACAGATGAGTCACTTTATGATGCTTGGGAACGGTTCAAGGAGTTATTGAGAATGTGTCCTCATCATGGGCTTGAGAAATGGCTTTTAGTTCAATCATTTTACAATGGTTTTGGTAATGAGAGTAAAGCTTTGTTAGATTCTACTGCTAATAGTCGATTCATGAACTAAGAAGTCAATGCTGCATATGAACTGATTGATGAAATTGCTACTCATAATTCACATTTTGGTAACCTTAGAGGGCATTCCAAGAAGGGTGGAAAACATGTAGTTGATGATAAGTATGAGAGTTTAGCTGCACAGTTCAATGCCATAAGTCAGAAGCTTGATAAGGTTGGTACTACAGCTCCTCCACCATCACCTGTAGCTGCACTTTCAAGATGCACTGACCCTTTCTGTGATTCCTGTGGTTCATTCGGTCATAGTTCCCAGTCATGTACCAGTTCTATAGAGCAAGTGTGTGCCTTCCAAGCCTACAAGAACAATCCATTTTCCAATACATATAATTCAGGCTGGAAGGATCATCCATACTTTTCCTACAAGAACAGTAGCAATGTGCAGAATCCTCAACAAACTATACCACCTCAGCAGATGCAGAGATATGTACCACCACACCCACCAGGTTTCAGCAGGGCACCATTATGAGCACCACCATAACCGGCTCAACCTAGTGGTGAAATTTCAGAGTTGAAGAATATGATGTTGTAGCTGTAGAAAAAAATGGAGGCAATGCAGGCTCACAACAAGCACCTGGAGACTCAGATCGCTCAGATTGCACAACCAACCGCTCAAAGGCAACCGGACCACCTTCCATCACAACCTACACCTCCAATATCACAGGCACCACAGAATCCCCCGAGGGACCATGTCAATGCCATTACTTTGAGGAGTGGAACTGCTTATGAGGGTCCGAAAATGCCTACTGATGATGTTAATTCTGATGTTGCAGGTGGAGCTAAGAAGACCAATGATGTGGTGATTGAAGAGTTAGAGACAATTCCAGATAAGAAGGCTGAAGCAACTAAGGAGAAGGTAGATGACACATCGATTGATACGATCCCGAGGCCGCAAGTTAGGTTGCCCTTTCCGAACAGGATGACCAGGAGTAAGAATGATAATCATTTCAGTAAATTTTTAGATATTGTGAAAAGTTTGCAAGTTACTGTCCCTTTTATTGATTTGATAACTCAAATTCCTACTTACACTAAGTTTTAGAAAGATATTCTGAGCAGGAAACGCGAGTTGAATGTGGTGGAGACCGTACCACTTACGGAGGAGTGCAATGCCATATTGCAAAACAAGTCACCACCTAAGCTGAAGGACCCGGGAAGTTTTTCTATTCCTTGTAACATTGGCCCATTGTTTATTGATAAAGCTTTATGTGATTTAGGGGCCAGTGTTGGTGTCATGCCTTTGTCTATTTGCAAAAGGCTTGATATGGGTGCTTTGAAGGTCACTAACATTACTTTGCAGATGGCAGATAGGACAGTGAAGTACCCTAAAGGTACTTTAGAGGATGTTCCGATGAGAGTCGGGAAATTTTTTATTCCTGTTGATTTTGTTGTGCTAGACATGGATGAGGATGTTCATATTCCGATTATACTTGGTAGACCATTCTTACACACTGCAGGTGCTGTTATTGATGTCAAAAATGGCAGTTTGACTCTTTCTGTAGGGGATGATAAAGTCATATTTAATCTTAATGCTGCTCTTAAGAGTCCTATGATGGAACAGTCATGCTATATATGTTATTGATGTCATTGATGAGATTGTTATTAATGATATGCCTCGATCCACTACAAAGGATCTTCTGGAGGCCGTTGTTTGTCTTGATGTTTGTGCAGGTGAAGGTACAGCTGATGCCGATAGTTTGGTCCAAGATCTTACTGGTGAGGAATTGAATCCGGAAGAGAGCCGGAGATCTATTGAGTTACCTCAACAAGTTTGTTCTGTCAAGGAGGTAACCCAACCTAAGATGAAACCCCTCCCCTCTAACTTGAAATATGCTTTTCTAGATGATAAGGAGTTGTATCCGGTCATTGTTAGTGCCTCTCTTACTGATAGTCAACTTGATAAGCTTTTGTCTCTGCTTAAGTCTTATAAGAAGGCTATTGGTTATACTATTGATGATTTGACTGGTATTAGTCCTGATTTTTGTATGCATAGAATTCATTTAGAGGAGGGTCATAAGCCTTGTATACAGGGTCAATGTCGTTTGAATCCTAACATGCAGGAGGTGGTGAAGAAGGAAGTTCTTAAACTTCTAGATGCAGGTATCATTTACTAGGTGCCTGATTCCCAGTGGGTAAGTCCCGTACAGGTAGTCCCTAAGAAGGGGGGAACAACTATTGTTCGTAATGATAAGAATAAATTAATTCCTATTAGAGTTGTCACAGGATGGAGAATGTGTATTGATTATAGAAAACTGAATGTTGCAACTAAAAAGGATCAATTCCCCCTCCCTTTTATTAATCAAATGTTGGAAAGGTTAGGTAAGAATAAGTATTTCTGTTACCTTGATGAATATTCGGGTTTCTTTCAGATTCCCATCCATCCTGATGATAGAGAGAAAACCACCTTTACATGTCCTTATGGTATTTTTACATATCGTAGAATGCCTTTTGGTTTATGTAATGCACCAGCTACTTTTCAACGTTGCATGATGAGCATCTTTTCTAAGTTCATAGAGTCTATTATGGAAGTCTTCATGATGGTTCTGATTTTGAATCCTGTTTGACTAACTTGACTACAGTTCTCGAAAGATGTGATCAGGTAAATTTGATCTTAAATTGGGAAAAATGCCATTTCATGGTCAATGAAGGAGTGGTATTGGGACATTTGGTGTCCGAGCACGACATTGAGGTGGATAAGGCGAAAATACAGGTAATTGAACAATTGCCACCTCCGATGAATGTTAAAGGGGTAAGAATTTTTTTGGGTCATGCTAGCTTTTATCGCAGGTTTATTAAGGATTTTTCTAAAATTGCAAAACCACTAACTTAATTGCTTCTGAAAGATGCTGAGTTTAAATTCACTGATGAATGTCTTGAGTCCTTTAATATGATCAAAATTGCATTAATTTCGGCACCTACCATTCAATCTCCCAATTGGAATTTACCCTTTGAAATAAAGTGTGATGCTAGTGATTTTGCAGTTGGTGCAGTTTTAGATCAAAGGAGGGACAAGGTCCTACATGCTATTTATTATGCTAGTTGACCTTGGATGAAGCTCAAGTCAACTATGCCACTATGGAAAAGGAGTTGCTTGCTATTGTTTTTGCATTAGATAAATTCCGTGCTTACCTTGTAGGTTCGAAAGTTATTGTTTACACTGACCATGCAGCTCTTAAGTATCTACTTGGGAAGAAGGAAGCCAAACCGAGGCTTATTCGGTTGATTTTGTTGCTTCAAGAGTTCGGTCTCGAGATAAGAAGGGAGCACAGAATGTGGTAGCTGACCACCTATCAAGGATACGGTATGATGATGGGAAAATCTCTACCCCCATCGATGATTCTTTTCCTGATGAACATCTGTTTGCAGTTTGTGTAAATTATCCTTGGTTTGCTGACTTTGCTAATTATGTTGTTGGAGGTGTCTTACCCTCTGATTTGACTTACTAGCAGAAAAAGAAGTTTTTGCATGATGTTAAGCGATACTTTTGGGATGATCCTAACTTGTTTCGTGAATGTGCAGTTGGTCTATACAGAAAATGTGTTCCGGAATGGAAAGTCTATGGTGTACTTCACCATTGCCATTCATCACCATATGGAGGTCACGCTGGACCTTCTAAGACGATGTTTAAGGTCCTCGAATCGGGTTTTTATTGGCCCACTATCCTACAGGATGCTAGAGCCTTTATTATGTCTTGTGATTCGTGCCAATGGACAGGTAATATTTCACAAAGGCACGAAATGCCTCAAAAAGGTATATTGGAAGTTGAGATTTTTGATGTTTGCAGCATTGATTATATGGGGCCCTTTCCACCCTCTAATGGAAACCGTTTCATATTAGTTGCTGTGGATTATGTTTCTAAATGGGTGGAAGCTCTTGCTACCCCCCGTTACGATTCTAACACTGTATTGAGGTTTTTTAAGCAGGTCATCTTTCCTAGGTTCGGAGTCCCTTGAGCTGTCATCAGTGATGGGGGAAAGCACTTCCATGAGAAAAGGTTAGATAAGCTGCTGGAGAAGTACGGTGTTTACCACATAACAGGATTCGCATACCATCCACAAACCAGTGGTTAGGTGGAAGTTTCAAATTGAGAAATCAAGGTTATCCTAGAGAAAACGGTTGCAAAGTCAAGAAAAGATTGGAGTAGCAAGCTGCATGATGCATTATGGGCATATAGAACGGCCTTCAAGACACCTATCAGTACATCTCCTTATCGGTTAGTGTATGGGAAAGCGTGCCATTAGCCGGTTGAGTTAGAATACAAGGCCTACTGGGCAGTAAAGGAGCTCAACATGGATGCCAAGCTTGCAGGTGAGAAGCGGTTACTTCAATTAAATGAGCTAGATGAGTTTCGATTGGAAGCCTATGATAGTGCTAAGATCTATAAGGAGAAGACTATGAAATGGCATGATAAGCAAATTGTAAGAAAGAGAGTTCGTAGCAGGTAATAGGGTCTTGTTATTCAACTCTAGATTGAAGCTTTTTCCTGGAAAGTTGAGGTCTAGGTGGAACGGTGCTTTCATTGTTACCATGGTGAGCAAGTACGGATTTGTAGAGGTTCAAAACGAGAAAGAGAAGCGATTTAAGGTTAATGGACACCGCCTCAAGCACTACTATGAAGGTGATGTTGTTGGCCTGGTTGAGGAAATCAATCTCCGAGACCCACACCCCTTATGAGCTATGAGTTAACATGGTCAAGCTAATGACCTTAAACAAGCGCTTTGCGGGAGGATCCCCGTAGTTAGTTTAGTTTTTAGTAGCTTTCTCATTTTCATTTTCATAGTTTAGTAGGGACTCTAACTCATTTCTTAGTTTTGGTTAGGAGAGAGTGACATACTAATGAATTTTTCCAAGGTTTTTGGGTGTGATTATAGGTCAATTTAGGTGAAAAGCTGAAAAAAGGATGAAAAATGCATAAAATGTCGTCCGCCCGGGTGGGTCCGGGCAAACAGCACATGTCCGGGCGAGTGGAAGGGGGTCCGGGTGCGCAGTTAGTTTTTCAACACTTAGTTTTATTTTGTAGAAAATTGGAAAAAAGGCACCCGGGCAAGCAACACTCGCCCGGGCGCACAGCAACTTTTTGAATACTTAGTTTTTTTTGCAAAATTTTGGAAAAAGCCACACGCCCGGACCCCTCCGGGCGCTCAGCCCGCGGCCCGGGCGAACAACCTTCTTCCTCACGCGTCGCCCCTCCTTCTCTTCTCCTTCCTTTTTCTTTCTTCTTCCTCCTTCCTCCTTCCTCCTTCCTCCTTCTCTCACCTCTCATTTTCTTATCTCCTCTTTCTCTCTCTACAATTCCAAACTCCATTATTCTCTACTTTCTCTCTAACTTCTGTCTACTATATCTCCCTTATTACATACTCAAATTCACTCAAATTTTCATTAAACTTAATCTTTTTCCACCATCTTTTAGATCCCCACCACAAATCTCACTTAAAAACACTTTCATTTCATACCCTTAATTCCTCATAACATTCTACTACTCCTCAATGGCACCAAAGAGACAATGGGTCAGAACAAGCTCAAGGAACGAACCACAAGGTCTGGGACGCGATTCTACATACGGGTTAGTAGCATTTGGTTCATAGGAGCAAAAGGTACGTTTTGAAAAGCTAAAATTACTGCATGTTACCCCTACCCGTTTTATAGATCATCAATTATTACGTGCTTTAGGAGTTCATGATGAAACTGAGGAATTGTTTAGGTCCATGGGTATGCACAGGTTTTTTCATATGGATGCCTCGACTTACCCCGACATAACTTAAGAGTTTATGTCAAGTTTTGAAATTGACCGGCCCAACCCCAAAGCACCTGTAGAGGTGTCAGTTTTAGAATGTTCAATGTCGATTGTTATGAAATGATCGAGGATTTTGGGGCTATATTTGATTTAGCCAGTTGGGGGCATGCTAGACCCCCAAAGGGCTTTGATGATGTTGCTTGGTGGTTTTCTCTTACAGGTTTGCATCCGACTAACTGGCAACATGCCAAGGCTAACCTAATCCACCCGCCCTCTGCTAGGATTACTCACCGTTTTCTTGCAGGGACGATATTTGGTCGGTATGAACAGCACGAGGTTCATACCAGAGAGATGTGGTGCCTAGGGAGGCACTTAGTTAAAAATTCATTTCCCTACCATCTTCATCTTCCTCATTTGTATGTTATGCACTTACATACTCAATGTAAGACTTATGTAAGTACATATCGATTTGGCCAACCAACCATTAATAATATTGTTTTTGGTGGCCTTCTGACATGTGTTGGCATGTACTACAAGGCCAACTTTGAGTATGGTAGGACCCCTGCTGTGGGGTCCCGCTACTTGGATGTTCCCAACCTTAGCCAATGTGATTGGCTAGATTTGAGGGATGGGGGGCGCATCAGATGGTACATAGGACCATCCAGGGGATTTACTCTCCCTAATGCTTCACTGATCGGATTGCTGCCTGATCAGCAATCCTATCTTATGCCTTTGGATGGCCGTGGTGTAGGTTCTTCTACAGGTACCTTGGGACGTGGCGGGCCGAGTCAGTCGCCGCAGTTCGTGCCCCAGCAACCGCCCCCACAGCAACCACCTATGGACCCTGCCCCATGGCAAGTACAGATGAACCAGCTGCGGAACCAGTTCAATAACTTCCAGATACGGCAGCAGCAGTTCATGGATCGGTTCATTACTTTTGAGCAGGACCACTGTCTTGCCATGTATCCGATCTATGACCACTACGTCTGTACCGGCGTAGTGCCCTCTACTGGCCCTCACCCTTCATGGTATCAGTTTAACCCTGGAGAGGGGACTGGTGGAGTAGGAGGAGATGATGATGGTGGTGGTGATGATGATAATGCCAGTGAGGACATTGACACTTTCCTCCAGTCCGACTAAGAGGAGTCCCTTACTTCCTTCAGCATGAGGACATTGTTGAATCCGGCTTGGGGGAGGTAATTTTATTGCTTTCTGAGTTCATTTTTATTGCTTTCTAGTGTAGTTTTTATTGCTTACTTAGGATAGTCATATGGTTTGTACTACTTGTTAGAAGTAGGAGTTTACATATGACCAAAAAAATTTACTGCTTTCATAGTTTAGATTTTTATTTTGCTTTTGGTAGTTAGCTTTAGTTGATTGATTGATTGAATGGTTTGATGAACTTTGTGAATGGTGACTTCCCTGTGCCCCGCATTTTAGTTAAAAAATGTTTTTGATTGATTTGGGCATGTGATGAGTTATGTTTTGGGAATTGCCAGCTTGGACTTAAACTTGGCTTAGCTTGAAACAGTTTCTAATCTTGCCATTATAGCCATGTGTAGAGTAGAGGCTTGAACTGTGTTAGCGGGAGGATTTGAGCCGCATACATCATTTTATGCTTATTTCTTTTCATGTGTACTTAGTTCCTGGTGCATGCATGTATGATCCATGTTTTGGCTTTTGACTCTAGTAGCTTGGCTTTGGTATGTTACATGTTACGGATGATAAAAGACATTCATTTCTTTTAGGAGCTTTCAGATTTTAGGCATTCCTTCACAAATTTTCCCTTGATCCTTATTTTGAGCTTTTTACCCTTCATTTGCATTTTAGCCACATTACAACCCTATTTGGCCTTGTTCTAATCAGTTGATATATGCCCAAGCTTGGCTTGGGGGAGTTGAGGAGTTGTTTTGTTGTTGTTTTGCATTTGTTGGATGTTTTGGAGGATTGGAAAATTGTGAAAAGGTTGTTGTTAAAGTTTAATAATAGGTCTCACATTAAGGCTCTGCATACCAATGTTTAGGCTAGTTTTTAATGAAGAATTAAAATGTGATATATCTTTTATTGGCCTAGTTATGTATGTGTGATGATTTTGCCTGGACATGTCATCAAGAGTCGTGAGCATAAGTTGAAAAAAATCTTGAAATTTGAAAGAAAAAAAGAAATGAAAAATGAAAAAGAAAAAGAAAAGGAGTTGAAAAAAGGAATTGAAAAGATGTTGAAAAAGAAAAGGCTTGTGATACTTGGATTAGTTGAAATGTAAGTTTCAATGGTGTGATGTGATTCTATGAGAATTAGTTTGATGATGGAGTTGATGTTGGAGATGTTGATTATGCTCTTTGATTGCTATATGCGTATAGCCCGCATTTACCTCCACATTATCCCAAATTCTATCCTACCCATCACCCTAGCCACGACGTTACAAGCTTATAAAGACTTTTTTGATCGGCATGTGCATGTTTTTAGTTCTTGTGAAGTGAGTCAATTGCCAAAGCTAGGGAGTATTACTTGCATTTCTAGTCGACTTTCATACTAGGATTGAGTGACTACCCTTAAACACGTGCATGAAGTGTGAGATGTGGGTTTGGGTTCTCAAATTTTGCATTCAAACACTTATTGCATTTGCATTCTTATTTGGGATTAAGGGTGAGCTTCATTATTTATGCTCAATGTTATGTGTGGAGTGACACTGAGTGAGCTACTCTAGTCATCGACTTCTATTTTTTACATAGTTGGCTTATTGATTTTGATTTAAGTGGATGGCGGTCAAGGGATTTTGATGGGTTGGTTGAGGAACTTGCATACTCGGAATTGCTTGGGTTAATCTTGTTTTGCAAAGTTAAAGGGGTTAAGTCATTTTTTGCTTAGTTGTTTGCTTGAGGACAAGCAAAGGTTTGGCTTGGGGGAGTTTGATAAGTTGATATTTGACATGTATTTTACCCCCGATCCCGATTAATTTTTAGCTCCAATACGGCTCTTTTGAGCCATTTCTACTAACTTTTGCTATTCCAAGTGTTTGTTGTGCTTTTTATAAGATTTTACAGGAATCGATGATTTATCGTCGTTTTCCGAGCCTTTTGAAGCACTTGAAGAAGTTAGTGAGGAGTTGAAGTCATTCGGGAAGCTTTACCGAGGATTAGGAGTCCTAAACGAAAAATTAAAGAAGTAATTAAGGAAGAACGAGCAAAAACTGAGAAACGAGCCAAGGTAAGGCTATCCGCTCGGATCGAGTCTGACCACCCGGGTAGGGGTTGCTCGCCCGGACCCTCCGGGCGGGTGGCTCCAAGGGGGATTTCCGCGTGTTTCTCTCCTTGTTTAGCCTTAGTACTTAATGTTTTAGACTCCTAATTTGTCATTCACGCTTTTTACAATTTTACAAACCCTAGTTTTAGTCTAAAATTCTCTCAAAGTGTGGAACATTATTCAATCATTCAATCAATAATATTTAGTTTTCATTCAATCTCAATCCTTGTTCTTAGTTGTTGTTTATTATTAGCTTTGATTTATGCTCTTACTTTTAGTAGTTTTATGTTAGATTTTATTTTCTTGATTTTTGTTGGTTTGTTTAGTTTAATCATGTTTAGAACTTTAATTTCTTTCATTGATTTAGTTTTTTGTTTTTTCAATTATGAGTGGGTAGTTCCTTTTCTAGGACTAGGGGATCTATGGATTGAATTCTGATGTTTTGCTCATAATTGTTAGTTTGATTATTATTGTTCTTGAATTCCTGTTGTCAACTTTTATTGCTTTCAGTTAAATACTGGCCAGGTTTAATTGTTAGTTTGATATTGTTGAAAACGATACCGAGAGGTAAGATTACCACAATTAGATCATAAGGACAATAGGCAAAACGAGTCTAAGTGAGCAAGAGCCATTAGAGGAGTTTTGAAGGGGACTAGATTCGAGAGAATTAGTGGACCTTAATTCAAGGAAATTGGTAATCTAAT
The DNA here is from genome assembly GCA_016808085.1 of Suaeda aralocaspica. Taxonomy (NCBI): domain Eukaryota; kingdom Viridiplantae; phylum Streptophyta; class Magnoliopsida; order Caryophyllales; family Amaranthaceae; genus Suaeda; species Suaeda aralocaspica. The sequence goes on along the minus strand of PYUH01000055.1, from coordinate 4,824,762 downwards.
TAATTAATTGTGTGCAATTCATTTGTTAATCTGTGGTGAACCGATGTCCTAGGCTTAGTCATTAATTCATTCCCTTAATCGATTTAGTTCTAATTTTAGTTAATTTCTTGGTCACAATTCAACACTCAAAGGCCCTTTACACTGTTTAAACTTTTTAGAACTAATAGGATTAATTGCTTCCTTGTGGATTCGATTCCTACTTCCCTAGCTATATTAGTTAGAGTGGTTTGGTTTATTTTTGATAGGTGAGCGATAGCCTCATCAGAAGGTGAAGTCCAAATTTGTAAAGAAGCCATACTTTACAAAGAAGGACTCCAGAAAATCTATGGTGGCTGCTCTACAAGAGGGTGATGTCACTGATGAAAAAGAAGAACAACTCGAGGAAGAGACTACTCACATTTGTCTCATGGCTAGAATTGAAGAAGCAGAAAACTTAACTTGTCTCAATGTAAGTCCCTATACTCTTAAGGAACAAATTAAAAAACTTAGTGCTGCAAAACTTCAAGAGTTTCTTCTAGAAACTCTGGATGAATATAAAGAAATTTGCAAACATGACTCACAACTAGAAAAATCTTTGGAAACTTGTAAAGAACATGCTAAGGCCCTGTTCTCCTCGTCTTATTTTTGCTTATCTGAACTTATTTTTGCTGAACTGAACTTATTTTTGCTGATCTGAACTTATTTTTGCTAAACTGAACTTATTTTTGCTGATCTAAACTTATTTTTGCTGAACTGAACTCATTTTTGTTGATCTGGACTTATTTTTGCTGAACTGGACTTATTTTTGANTAAATTTACTCACTATCTTAGGCCCTATACTCCTCGTCTTATTTTTGTTGAACTGAACTTATTTTTGCTGAACTAAACTTATTTTTGCTGAATTTGTTTTATACTAATTAAAAATTATAGGGTAATTATATACTATAATTGAATTTTATTTAGGTGAAAATAATTGATTTATTATAATTTCTAAATAATATATAATCTGATTTTTTCCTTCAAATTTCAAGAATCTTATGGACAAAGGAATGCGCAATATTTTATCATCTTCTTTTTAGTATCATACAGTTTCCATGTATTATAATATTATCATATATCTATATTAACATATATTTATTTTCATATAAAATAATATATTTCCAATTTTCCATCAAAAATATAAAATCATATGTAAATATTTTTTTTACATATTATTTCCATACAATACATATTCTGTTTGAAAATGCTACCTAAATATTTTTAAAATTATATTCTACTGTTTTTATACCATAATTTCTCATTTAAAAAGATATGCACATATAAATATCCATGTACAAATTAATTTGCATAATACATATAGATTTTTGTGTTTTTTTTGAACTGAACTTATTTTTGCTGAACTGAACTTATTTTTGCTGATCTGAACTTATTATTGCTGATCTGAACTTATTTTTGCTGAACTGAACTTATTTTTGCTGATCTGAACTTATTTTTGCTGATCTGAACTAATTTTTGCTGAACTGAACTTATTTTTGCTGAAAATAAGTAAAAATAAGACGAGGAGAACAGGGCCTAAGTGGATTAGGACTAACAAAAGAGATATTGAGAATCACTTCTTTGAATTATTTGATAAAAACACTGAATTAAAGCAAGCTTGTGAGAAAATTAGAGAAGAAAATATATTCTTAAATGTGGAGTTGCAAGGATACAAGTTACTAATTCCTGAAACAAGTTTCATGAATCTGACCCCCACACAAACTGAAAAGAATGAATTCTCAAAATTAAAACAAGAGGTTACTGATTTAAGAACTGGAAACTCAGATCTTGAAAGAAGACTGAAGTCTAATCAAAATAAATCAAGTCCTATTAATACTGTAAATTGGTTTGAAAAAAAATCAATCTAGGGGTAGATCAGGTGTGGGTTTTAATCACAAAAGGAAAGATAAAGTCAAGAAGTACGTAGATTTACCTAGTAACAACATTTGTACTTTATGTGGAAAAACAAGACATCTTCAGGGAGGTTGTACCAGAAAAATGAAACAAATGGATGAAAACATGAACAAGTTAAAACTGATGTGGAAAGTTAAGAATGTTGATACAAAGGAACCCAAGGAAGTCTGGGTTCCTGTCACTAACCACTAAACTATTGTGCATGCACAAGTGAGGGGGAACAGCCTGTGGTACCTCGATAGTGGTTGTTTCAAGCATATGACAAGAGACGAAACACAATTTCTTTCACTTGTTGCCTATAATGGAGGAACAATGACTTTTGGTGACAATAAAAACGGTGATATAATCGCCATTGGTAAGGCTGGTAAGTAACAAAAATTTTCCATAGACAATGTATTTCTAGTCGAGGAATTAAGACACAATTTACTCAGTATTTCCCAATTCTGTGATAAAGGGAATACTGTTCGTTTTTATGTGAAAAATGTCTTGTCATTGACTGCAACATTGGAGACATCGTGGTAGAAGGTAAAAGGAGAGGGAACACTTACATGATTAACTTGACCCTTGTTCTTGAAAACTGTCTCAAATGTCTAAGTGTTGCAGACAATGGTCCATTACTGTGGCACAAACGTTGTAGACATGCTAGTCTTTCACTACTAAACAAATTAAGACAAAAGGACTTAATGGTTGGATTGCCAAACATTAAGTACAATTGTGATAAAATTTGTGATGCATGTGTTAAAGGAAAACATGTTCGCTCATCTTTTTAATCAAAAACCATTGTAAGTACTTCTAAACCACTTGAGTTGATACACATGGATCTTTGTGGTCCACTAGATGTTCAAAGTAGGAGTGGAAAGAAATATGTTTTTGTTATTGTTGATAATTATCTTTTCAGATATCTAGGTATTCCTCTCAACTCAAAAAGCACTATTGTCCCTGATTGCGATAAAATGGTGGAGGAGATTATTGCTAAAATTAGAGTGTGGTCTAGTAGACATTTATCATATGCATCTAGGGCCCCTTTGATTAATGTTGTGTTACTGGGAATGCAATCTTACTGGGCTCACGTTTTTATTATTCCTCAAACAGTTTTACAGAAGGTTATTCAGATATGCAGAAGGTTTTTATGGGAAGAGACATATCTCAACTCTAAAATGAATCCTATATGTTGGTATACAATCTACAAATCAAACGTGGATGGTGGGTTGTGTAGACACCTATATTTGGTCCCACCTAACGGCCGATGTTTAACGTGTACTACGTCGCAAACAGGTCCAACTTCTGAAATTGATGGCTTGAAAAAAAACACCTAATTTGTGTCGGAAGTCAGTCCTTCACCTATTTGGTCCCCACTCCAAAATCTATATAGGGGTCCCGTTGCCCGGTTAGTGGGCGGGGGTCAACTTTTTCAAAACTAAAAAATAAACCATTGCCGGAATAACCGATGATGAGTTATGATGGTAAAAATACGCTTAAATTAATTTTCTTATATTTCATATTTCATTTATTTTTCATTTTTATATTTATTTTCCATTTCCTGATCTTCTTTTCATTTTCATTTATTTTTTAATTCCATCTTCGAAAATAAAGAAGATAATTAAAGCGTATTAATGTGACCGGATTCGACGAACCTCCTAGAAGGGTTTGTTCGGAATATGGAAATTTTAGGTTATGAAAGTGAATAAATTGGTTTTTAAAGTGAATTTCGTATTATTTCATAATATTTCGTAATATTTCGATTTAGGGAAATAAATATACAAAATATGAAAGTTTCGGAAATTCACCGCGTGAAAACCAGGAAAAAGGGAGCTCGAGCGCCATGACGTAGGGCGAGCGCCTAGGCGCACAGCCAGCGCCCTGGTGCTCACCCTTGAGCATGATGGCGCTCCTTCGATGCTCTGGCGCTCGCTAACGTCGATTCCAGCACTATAAATACCCCTCTTATCCGACCTTTTCATTCACACATTCGATCATCAATTCTCAACTCACACAGTCTCTCTCTACTTCACGTCTCTCTCTCTCTAAAAACCACTCTCTCAGTTTCCGTGCCTTACCTCGAAAGTCGTGCCTCTTTACTTCTTTCTTTCACAAAACTTTAAATATATTATTATTATTATTATTATTATTATTATTATTATTATAATTATTAATCAAAGTTCTTTAAGCTTTCGGTTCTAAGAAGTTGTCAGCAATTGCACGAAAGGTACTTCAGATGAGGCTAACAACATCGAAATCTCCATCTTGAGTTCTTCAAAGAGTTAGTTTGCATGCTTATGTGATTTTATTGCTTTATTAGATTATTGGCATGTCTTAAAATCAATTTAATGCAACATTGATTAATTAATGATTTGACTTCTTAATTAAAATCAACCTTAAGTAGAAACATGTTTTAAGGTTTATATGATCTTCATGCTAAGTGTTTAATGCTATGCAACACCTAGAAATCATGTTTAGCTCAAATGACCTAAAAAGCATGTTTCGACTAAATTAAAGATTAAAATCAACAAAATTCTAAAGCGATCACCCAAGCATGTTTAAACCGGAAATTATGTGCGCATTAACTAAAAACCGGCCTAGCCTTATTTCTATGTGTTTGTAGGTCAAAACCGGAAAATATGTATGTCATATTCGATATTATGACTATGAAATTACACACGAGAACAAGTACAGGCCGCTATACGCGGGGGGGGGAGGAGGGGGGGGGGGCGACACTATGACCTGTTGTTGTCCTTACGCTCTTCCCCGCATCCAGAGATATGAGACCTTCTTATCCTTGGTTGTCATTTTTGCCCTTGGGCTATGACCTAATGGGGTTCCGTTAGCTCCCGAAAGGCAAGACGGTGGAGATTTCTCTACTTGGGTTTTGAGATTCTAGACTCACTCCCTAAGCCAAGCATGCATACTCACACTATGCAATCAAACTAAAGACATTCAATGTCCGTAAAGAGGGCACGTGGGCTTCCAAAGCCCCGGGTCCACAGGTTGGGTTTGAGAGATTGTATTATATAGAGCTTAGCAGCACAAGGTAAAATCATCTGGCAAATTACTCTTAAGGTTGATGTTTTATGGGTTAAATGGGTGCATGTTGTCTATTTAAAAGGAGTCAATTGGTGGGATTATATTCCAGTAGTTGGAGCTAGTTGGAGGTGGAAGAAACTCTGTGGAGTAAAGGAGAAGCTTAAAGATGGTTTTGTTAGTAATAGATGGTTGGCTGGTGGGGTGAAATTCACTACTGCTAATTGTTATTAATGTCTAACTGCTCGGAATTCTAGAGTTGAATGGGATATATTGGTGGGAAACTCTTTTTGGTTTGTTTTAATAAAACTTTTACATATTTACCAAAAATAAAATAAAAACAACAAAATAAAACAGGAACATAAAAATAGAAGTTAAAAAAAAGGAAAAATTCATACAAATAATCCCAACTATGGGCGTTGATCTAATAAAAGACCGAACTTTGATTAATCTAAAAATGGATCCAACTTTCATGCCTATTTTCCAATTTTGGATCATCTTAAATTTTTACTTGTAAAATTAAGTAAAACTCGCTAATTATCTAGTTTTTGCTTAAGTAGGACCACCCGAAACCACCACCACAACCGTCCCTTCCACCGAAAACCTCCAAATGTTAAGAAAAAACCGGATAATTAACAACATTTACTTGATTTTACAGGTTAAAATTTAGAAGGGTCCAAAATTGAAAAATGAGCATGAAAATTAGGTTCATTTTTGGATTAATCAAAGTTCGATTNATATTCGATATTATGACTATGAAATTACACACGAGAACAAGTACAGGCCGCTATACGCGGGGGGGGGAGGAGGGGGGGGGGGCGACACTATGACCTGTTGTTGTCCTTACGCTCTTCCCCGCATCCAGAGATATGAGACCTTCTTATCCTTGGTTGTCATTTTTGCCCTTGGGCTATGACCTAATGGGGTTCCGTTAGCTCCCGAAAGGCAAGACGGTGGAGATTTCTCTACTTGGGTTTTGAGATTCTAGACTCACTCCCTAAGCCAAGCATGCATACTCACACTATGCAATCAAACTAAAGACATTCAATGTCCGTAAAGAGGGCACGTGGGCTTCCAAAGCCCCGGGTCCACAGGTTGGGTTTGAGAGATTGTATTATATAGAGCTTAGCAGCACAAGGTAAAATCATCTGGCAAATTACTCTTAAGGTTGATGTTTTATGGGTTAAATGGGTGCATGTTGTCTATTTAAAAGGAGTCAATTGGTGGGATTATATTCCAGTAGTTGGAGCTAGTTGGAGGTGGAAGAAACTCTGTGGAGTAAAGGAGAAGCTTAAAGATGGTTTTGTTAGTAATAGATGGTTGGCTGGTGGGGTGAAATTCACTACTGCTAATTGTTATTAATGTCTAACTGCTCGGAATTCTAGAGTTGAATGGGATATATTGGTGGGAAACTCTTTTTGGTTTGTTTTAATAAAACTTTTACATATTTACCAAAAATAAAATAAAAACAACAAAATAAAACAGGAACATAAAAATAGAAGTTAAAAAAAAGGAAAAATTCATACAAATAATCCCAACTATGGGCGTTGATCTAATAAAAGACCGAACTTTGATTAATCTAAAAATGGATCCAACTTTCATGCCTATTTTCCAATTTTGGATCATCTTAAATTTTTACTTGTAAAATTAAGTAAAACTCGCTAATTATCTAGTTTTTGCTTAAGTAGGACCACCCGAAACCACCACCACAACCGTCCCTTCCACCGAAAACCTCCAAATGTTAAGAAAAAACCGGATAATTAACAACATTTACTTGATTTTACAGGTTAAAATTTAGAAGGGTCCAAAATTGAAAAATGAGCATGAAAATTAGGTTCATTTTTGGATTAATCAAAGTTCGATTTTTTATTAGGTGAACGCCCATAGTTGGAATTATATTTATGAATTTTTCCAAAAAAAAAAAAAAAAAAAACAACAAAATAATACCGACGAAGTAAACCAACCACGCCATCGCAAAATACACCAAATACTATTAAAAAAAAAAAGCCCACAACATCACCCTCCCTTCTTCTTAAAAGCCCAATATCCCCGTTAAAAGCAAAAGCCCAACGTCACCAAAACCCTAATTTCCCCCCTTTCCCTTCAACAACAAAACCCCCATAACCCTAACTCGCTCTCTTCCCCCCTTGCATTTCCCTTCCGCCACCCATCCATTCTAGAGAGAGAAACCTCAACCTCCCCCCTCAACAATGGCAACCCCAGCACCAACCACAGTCCACTCGGTCCAATGCTTCGGTCGCAAAAAAACCGCGGTCGCAGTAACCTACTGCAAAACCGGTCGAGGACTAATCAAGATCAACGGAACCCCAATCGAGCTAATCCAACCCGAGATCCTCCGTTACAAAGTGTTTGAACCAATCCTACTATTAGGACGTCAACGTTTTAACGGCGTTGACATGAGAATCCGTGTCAAAGGTGGGGGCCACACATCTCAGATCTATGCAATTCGACAGAGTATTGCCAAAGCACTTGTTGCTTATTACCAGAAGTTTGTTGATGAACAACAGAAGAAAGAGATTAAGGATATTCTTGTGAGGTATGATAGGACTTTGCTTGTTGCTGATCCTAGAAGATGTGAGCCTAAGAAGTTTGGTGGTCGTGGTGCTCGTGCTCGTTTCCAGAAGTCTTACCGTTAATTCACGGTCGTCAGTTATCTGGTCTCCTGGTTTTTTAAGTTATTATGGTTTTTGTTGTTTGTCTTTAGGGTTTTGAAAGTGGTATGTTATGGATTTTGGTTTAATTTTGTTTTAGTAAGTACTTATTATGGTTAACAAAGTTTACTACAGATTTTTGCGGATTATATTATGAGATTATGTTATGGTAGTAATTTTGTTTTGTTTAATGTGTGTTTTTTTTAATTGTTTTAATTTTATGGATTACAATGTTGTTTTGTTGTTTGTTTGCCAGTTTAGGATTTGTTATTTGGATTCTTTTGGGTTTTTAACGGAGAAAAATTAGTTTAGGATTTGTAGTTTCTATTTTATTAGAAATGGGTTAACAATCTGGTAGGCGGATGTAGTATTTGTTGTTTCGGAGGCCTTTGTGAATGTGATATGCCCAATTTAGTTGTGGTAAGATCGAAATTTTTAAAACTTTGGATTTGGAGATTGTGTTTTTGGGTGTTACAAATGAATGAGATGTTCTTAAAGATTGTTTGTTGAGTGAAATAAAAAACAAGTATGATATTTGAGATCACATGGTTTTGAAACTTGTGATTTTGTATTAGATGGTATATATAATGGGTATATTTGAACTGAGTTTTGTTTTTCGTCGAACAAAAGGGTTTTTCTAGGCCAAATTCGACTCCATCAGTTTTGATTGGGTATTATTATTCCTTTCATTTTGGTGAAACTGAAATTGCGGTCAAGGATTATACTAGGTATAGTTTTTGTTTTTAGTTGAATGTGTGTATTGGTGTTTGTTTAGGTTGTTTATTTCGGACTGCTAGTTTCGCTTCTCTATAGTAGGTAGCTTTGTGCAATGTAGGATTTTGTAGTTTCAATTGTGTTGGGTTTTAATGGCCGTTTTTGAATGTGGTATGCCATAAATTCTTCATAAGTATGAATTTGGGGATTGTGTTATTGAAATTAGTGATGGTGTGATCAATAAATGAGATTATTCTGAGGTTTGTTTGTTTAGTGGAAGTATGATTTTTGAAACTTCTGACTTGCCATAGTTGGTACTAAGGTAATGTTGCAATGGTTTGTGATTTTTGTGGAAATGTGTAACGGTTTTTTCTTCTGATTCCTTATTTTTAATGGGATATTATCCCTTTATTCATTTTGGTGGAACTGAGATTACTGTCATTATTGGTTATCAAATATAGTTTTTGGTTGAGTTGAATGAGATTTGTTTGTTTAGTGGAAGAATGATTTTTGAGGACCCATTTCTTTGAAACCTCTGATTTGCAAATAGCTGGTACAAAGGTAATGTTGAAATGATTTGTGATTTTTATGGAAATGGATAAGGATCGTCCTTCTGATTCTTTATTTTTGGTGGAGTATTATCCTTTCATCCATTTTGGTGGAACTGAGATATCAAATATAGTTTTTGGTTGAGTTGAATGATGATCTCTATGTTGGAATTTTTGTCTAGTGTTCTTATGTGTTAAACCTTTTATGGGTGTATATCACCATGTGGGGGGCAACTAATTTTCTGGGTTTGGGGGTCATTCACTACGATTTGCTGTATGCAAAATTTGGAGGAGTTTGGTGTAGAAATCTTAAGGCAGGGTTAGAAATATGAACTTGTAGCTTTCAAGTTACACCATGATCAAGTATGCATGGATAGCTTGGTGGCCTATGGTTTGAATTTGTGTAGGTTAGCGTGGTGGCCTATGGTTTGAATTTGTGTAGGTGTATTGGGGAATGATTGATATGGATTTGGATTGTTGTAGATTTGTGTTAGAATTGTTTACGTGATATTGCATTGAGGTATTGCATTGAGGTTTCATAATGGCTTTTGTGACCGCCCATTGATTCATGTCTAGCCGAATCTAATGTTTTTGGGTCTAAGGTGCTGGTGTTGTGTTGTGAAATACCTCCTCCGCTTCATAATAATTGCAACGTTTACTATTTGCATGCTTTCTAAGGAAGTGATTAGATGATGTAAATGAACTTATTAGTGAATTTATTTACACCATCAGCATATAGTTTTCCTCTTGTTAAAATCATTAAATAATTTTGACTAATTTGTTCATTTACGTCCTCTAATCGCTTTTTTTAAAAATGTTCATTAAATGATTTTGACTAATTTGTTCATTTACATCCTCTAATCGTTTTTTTTAAAAATGTTCATTAAATGATTTTGACTAATTTGTTCATTTATATCCTCTAATCGTTTTTTTTTAAAATGTGCAAATAGTAAGTGTTGCAATATGGAGTAGAGGAAGTATCAATCATGAATCTCAAGGATCGAAAACTTTTATTTGTAGGGCTGGACAGTTTTGATGCTTCCACTGTTCTGTTTGCTTTGTGTCTGAATTGAAACTATTTTAATCTTAAGCTGTTTTAGGGTGGTCATATGAATCACTTTGGTTCATGGAGATTGGGGGTAGTTGGGATAATGATATGGCATATGGGGAAGAAATTTGGGTATTTAGGTTTTGTTTGTTTGTATATAAGCAAAATATTTTCAGTGTTAAGGTAGGGGTGAAATATTTTCCTAGAGAACAACTTTTCTATTTTACATTGTTTGGTTTAAAACATTAAAATGTATAACTTGTGGAAAATTGTTTTCCACCTTAAGTAATTGATTTTCCATTCAACCAAATAATGTACTAGGTAAAAAGAATTTTTAAAATCATTTTGCATACAACCAAAACAATAGAAAATTTTCATGAAAATGAGTTGTTTAGTGTAAAAAAAATTTTCATCCGAAAATGTTTTATAGCCTATCAAGCGATTCCTAAAACGATTAAGAAAAATTGCTTAGTAAGAGGATGTATTCAAAGTCTGATTTTTTCTGTATAGTTGTCAAAAATCAATTTGGAAAAAAACATTAATTCGACTCTGATAATAGATATATGATGGTTTGTCATATTAAATATTCATTACATTTATTTTGTGTTACTTATCTAATTTACTTTATAGTACTAAAAATAGTTTCATAATAGGGCAAATGAATTCGTTAATTTTGGAAAAAACCATTAATTCAACTTCATAATTGATATAGGGTAGTTTATCATCTAAAAGTATTCCTATATTTTATATTAAATTACTAATCTAATTTACTTTGTAGTATCAAAAATAGTTTCATAATAATTTTAATTAATTCATTAAATTGAGTTTTTAAACAATAGAAAAGTAAATGTTTACTTGAGTTGATTTTAAGATTACTCGAACAGAATAAAGTATAACTTTAGTCAAGTAATTGAAATACATAAAGTGCAAATTTTAGATTCATTATAGTGTATGAAACTTTGTCTAGGGCTTGGAATGAACAGAAAGCTTAAACAAATATTTTAATATCGTTGATATTAAATGACTTTTTTCATGTTTTTGAGAGCTAATTAATTTTGACAACCCCCTACCTAGATGCTAAGAAAATTAGCATAGTTGAAACACACAAGTGATGGCAAAGCATGTTTTGCCATCTTTGATGTGCTACGAAGCATTTGATTGTAAAAGAAAAAGAAGAAATTAAAAAAATACAATTAAGAAGTGAGGAAGAAGTGAAAAAATTTACAAAGTACAGTTTTTTTATAGTAAAAAAAAAAAAAAAAAAGACAAAAAGTGAAAAAAAAAATGCAAAATTTGATAAGGCTTTACAAATCCAGTGAGTGATTTATATAATGGATCATCATCAACATTGTTTATTAATTATAATTTCAATGAAAAGGCATTAGTATGGAGAACTAAAAGCTACAAAAGCATCAATTGATTGAAAATTGAAGCTAAAGCTGGGTAGTGTATATGGTAATGGCTCACTATGGCACAATAAATAAAGGGTGGGCAGTGGGTTGATCGTTAAATTATCAAAATTGGCATGAACTCGACATGAGCACACAGGCAGCACAACCCACGGCACAAATTTGTAATATATAATAAAATTAATAAATTGTATTAATAAATAATAAAATTAATTAGATAAAAAGTGCTTACAAAAATAATATAATAATAAATTTATTTAACTAATAATAAATTATTTTTTTTATTAATCTAAAGAAAAATAATTTTTTTAATTAACAGGTGTCATGTGAGTCGGTACAACACTTAGGATCACCACAGAAGATGCCAATATCAATAGCAGCTTAGCAGGGTCAATTAACACCAAATGGGATGCCCATAACCCACATCCATGCTATTTTAGCTACGAAAAAGGTGCACTAAATGGATGCTATATCAAGCAGTACCAAATATCTCCTCGACTAAAAGAGGTTACACTAGTGCTAAATTGCTAATCTACCCCACAAATGACCAAGATAATCTTGTAGGGGTGAAAGTTCGGTGTACGGTTTGGATTATAGCAAACTCCAAATCCAAACCATATTATTTCGGTTTATGAATTTCCACTCCAATCCAAACCAAACTAAATTTCACTCCAAACCAAACCAGACCAAACAAATTCGATGTTTGGGTTTTGGATCCAAACCAAACCGAATTTCTAGTCATACTTAATTGTTTACCAGAAATCTAGAAAATTCGTTCTTGAATCTTGGTATAATGCCTTACTTTCAAACTAGTTCAAAATTTATGTTCCACAATAACTAATTAGAAACAAAGAGAAGTTAAATATTAGGGCTACTTGTAGTAGTTTACATCATTCTTTAAAATAACACCAAGTTAGTTAGTTTAAAATTTCAGTAATACTAGATAAGTGTTGAATCAATTGATTGAAGATCGATGTGTTAAGGAGAGAAATAAATGACGCAAAAGAACAAGGATTGTAGAACAAATAATAAAAAAGAATAGTGACTTTGAGGGATTGAGTTATTTAGCTAGAGAAAGCAAAAGAAGGAATGAAAACGAAATTAAAAAAAGAAAGAACTACAAATGGCGAAAAATGAAGAACATAAGGAACATGGGATTTAAAGAGAGTTTAAAAGATATTGAAATAGAGTCACTAACTCCATTTATATTTTAGGGTTTTATTCATTTTTGGGCTTTAAGCCCTTGATATAGTTTAGGCTTTTATATGGTTTGGTGTACGATTTGGAGTTCGGTTTCTATTTCTCCGCACCAACTCCAAACCGAACACCGAATTTTTAAAAAATTTCGCTCCAAACCGCACCAGAATTATAAAAAGACCGAACCATAATTTAAAAATGATTTGGTGCGGTGTGGTTTTTGGTTTTAAACCGAATTAGCTTCACCCCTATAATCTTGTATTCCATTTGGGGCAAGATAATCTTGCTTATGTTAACCTGTAAATCGAAAATCAAAACATTCAAGAATCAACTTGGTAGAAATAGAGATGTCTTAACAGAGATCAAGGAAGAAACCACCATTTTCATCATATTGACAATCCAATTTTATGCTAAAAAAGTTCTGCAGAGATTTCAGTAGTGAAACTCAAAAAGCAAGATTTGAAAAGCCCCCGAGAGGGGAGTCTCAAGATGCACCGGTGGCAATTTTTCCAATTCTCTTAGTGTCAAAGATTTCAATCCAGTAGCCATCAGGATCTTTGATGAAGGCAATTCCTTTCATTTTACCTACACAATTCACCACATGAATAGTGAGAACCCTACTAAGGAAAAAAAATTAAAAATTATTAAGGTGGTTCAATAGCAAAATACAGACACTGTGCAACACTTTCTCCTCAAGTATTCAAAACTCATCATAAAGGATCAAGTCAAACACAAATTTACAACTTTTTTTTTTTTTTCCTACGCTCACATCTGCTGGTTACACATTATGTTAAGATCAGTCATCCAAGTTGCTTTCCTTGGAACAAATTATGATTTAAAGACGCAGTTGACCTGAACCAGGAAATTAAAAATAGAAAAAACCCACCATCATCAGGCTTCTTAACAAACTCCACACCTAACTGTTCAAATCTTTCGCATGCCTTGTAAGTGTCATCAACAGTGATCCCTATGTGTCCTGTGAGCAAGTTTAAACCAGAATGATGTTAAGAACTTAATGAACACAGAGCAAATTCGACAATAGAAAGTAAAGCATCAAAACCAAAATAACTGATACAAACAAGATCACGTTAGAAAAGAAAGAAAAATGAAGTAAATATATTAATCTATTCTTATAGGAACCCAAGAACTGTACCAACTATGATCACAATTATAATCAATTTACCACATCCCTAAATCAGTAAATTACTGATTGTAATAATTTTATTTTTTTTCATAAACAAGGGAGGCACAGCATAGGAGCATTGCTTTATCTCAAATCCTTGGTTCCCAAAGTCAGGGCAATATGGTGTAATTAAATATTACTCTGTATTAAAAGTACCCCATACTAGCACAATTTGTACTTCTAATCTTTACTATTTTTTTAAAAACTAATAGTTATTCATGACTTGGGTAGGGATTAATTTCGAGTACTGATATTGCCACACAAAATAAACACATATACTTCATGCTATAAGCAGTTTCACAGGCATTTCAATTGAAGGACATCATATATTTAGTTGGAGACTTGGAGTAATCATCGTAGCAAAAAAATCAATCAGAGCTTTCTCGTTGTTATTTGCTGCCCTCTTTGTTACACATGTACTTAGGAAGACATAACACTAACTTAAGCAACAAAACTTGTATCTTGTACAGTAATACTTGAAAATTGTGTCCAACACTCAGATATATTGACCATTGCAAACACAAAAACAGAAGTCAAGCTGGTATATTTTTAGCACTACAGGCTAGCGGATGTGTCAATATGCTCAAATGTGGTATAGTCATAAAGACAAACATTATTCATGTTGAAATTATCAAGTATTTTTCTTGTAAAGCTTCAAAAGCTACCAAAAGCAAGAACAGTAGACTTAAAATGTCTTGCACGCAATCTAATGATGTCAAATTCATGCCAACACTAATTGCACAAACTATCAAGCAAACTAGGACCATGGAGTTATGGCGAATAGTGAAAGAGCAAACAGAGAACTAAGGAGGTCATCCTAATCCGTTTTTATTTTTTTAACATGTAAATTTTTTAGTTAAGAGATCCTGTCTACTAAATTACGTTGTAAATTGAGGTTGACACTAAGAAAAGAACATTAGAACCATCTAGAGAACTCCAGAAACCTTAAAGATTGGTTTTCCAATAGTGTATTCATCATCCCGAAAAATAATTTACCAGTTTTTTTTTGCGGTCACATCTATATACTGTCTCCAAGACTCCAACAATGATGTGGTATCAAAAACTAGTCTTATAGGAGCCCTTGACGGATACCATTCACACGTTTTTATTCATTTTGAAAATTTTGGAAAATACTTTTTCCACTATATTACTTCGACTCCAAATTAATCGTTGCAACATACCCTTTTGGCACACTTATGAGGAATATATAAGTGAAGGTGTAAATGAACAAGAGGAATTTGTACTTTACAGAAATCATAGTTATAACTTATTTGTTTGTTGACATCTTCCGATCTTTTCCTTCTATGCCAAAGAGGCACGTCGCAAGTTCACAACTATTATGGAGTACATATACTAACTTGTTTACATAATTCATATATTGTATATATCAGTTAGAATAGGTTGATATTGTTTCACAAGTTACCAGACAAAATACTCCGTAGTAATAAGAATCGCAATAAAGGCTACCGACCAATTAAAGGAGAGGGAAAAAAAAAACTCATACCAAAGCCACGAGGATCTGAGTTTCCATTGTGGTAACCTTTGAATTCAGGATCACTCTCTGTACCCCAATTACTGAGAAGCAAATGAACATGTTAAAGAGGAGAGGGGAGAGAGAAGAGTGAAATAGCATGGGCAGACAAGAGACAATGGTGTGATTAATTACTAATAGCACTCACTGAGTAAGCTCAATAGTAGCTTTTTTACTGAAGGTCCAAACTGTTCGATCTACTGGATCAGTTGGGGCTGAAGTAGAATCCTGAAACAAGCAAAGCTAACATCAATAAAGGACACAGTCATTCACTAACCTAGAATATCTTCATTAGTTGATTCTCAGAAATAACACTACAAAATAAATTACATGAACGCCATTTAAATGAAACATGAAAAAATAATATTGAAATATATATGCAGCAGAAAGCAAACACAAAAGCCAGTAAATTGAGTTGATCAATACTCATATATATTTTTCCAATAGGGAAGCGGGAACTAGTTCTACCTCAGAAGAATAGAGAAGAAGGATTCTAGATCTTATGGTTTGCTTACTCCAAATCATATATATTTTTACCAAAAATAAAGCGGGATCCTTTTAAATCTCGCTCACTAATTTGGGCTCATTATCTTTTCTATATTTTATAAGTTTTTGGGAGGAAGATAGAACCGTAGAAGAGTAGTGGGCATAATGTCAATATGTCAGAAAATAAAATATCACTACCTCCATTACACATTATTTACAAATTAGCTACTACATAGAGCTGCAACGAATTGGTTTTGAAAAAGAGAGGAGCTAACTACAAGTTAGAGGCTTTAAGAAACATAAACACATACAGTAGTTTACCTCCCCTCTTCTTCAAATTTAATGGAAGGTTTTACATTTGGGACAGATTAGGTCAGAGTGTCCCATTTGCAAAGTATGTAAATAGTGGTTTATACAAATCTGTTTCTAATCCGCTGACACTTCAAACTACAAGCTAGTCCACGAAATGTAGCTGATCGCTGAATCTTTAACCTCTCTAATGGTAGCATTGCAGGAACTAGTTTAATCAAGATGTTCCAGGTGAGTTTACTTGATCTTACTAGTAGGTGACAAACTGAGAGCCAGCCTTACATGGGAGTGCCAAATAAAGCAACCTTTACGGGCTTACAGCTTTACTCAAAGTTTTTTTGGGGGAACAAATGATTACAAAGTTGCAAGATCAAGAAGAATCAGTGAAACAAGTATTCCAGTAAAAAAATCAGTGTATTTCGATGGGAAAAACATGCTACAAATTTCAGAAGAGAGTTTCTATGGTCTAAAGCTGGTCACGAAAGGAAGGACCATCTTGTGAAATTGGTTCTCACACCTTCTCTTTTAAGCAAGTTTCCCGTCAATATCACTTCATCAGTAGAAATAAAGCTTGCACAAAATTGGTCAGAAATGTATGCATATCAATAAAAAATTATCCTTCAGGTATCTGCTCTGTTTTGCCCATTACATATGTTATAAGAACCAAAAGGCCAAAGCATAAGATTATGAAAGGCTAGCATTGATGGGCTCATTTCTACAGTTTACTACGATCTTATATCTCCATTTTATCTTCAATGCCGAAGATGATAATTATGAAAGCCTCGCCGGGTCCATTTGGTAACATTTTGAGATATTTTTTATGGTTTTCCATGGAAAACTTTTACATTGGAAAACTCAATTTCATAAAGGTTTTCCGCTGTTTTGTTGCATGTAAAATGATCTTTTATTTTAAATATTTTTCATTGTTTGGTTCGACTGAAAATCAAAATTTTCAATTGTGAGGGAAAATGTTTTAATTTCAATCATGGTGGTAAATGGTTTCCAACCCAAATTTTTACATTTTATTTTATTCCAAACCAAACAATGTAAATTTGGGAAAGTGTTTCGGGGGAAAGCGTTTTACACTCTACCAAACGAACCCGCGATGAAAAAAGAGATAGAATATAATATCATATATATAAAGTAGGCTTTTTTGGAGAGGTTTGAAAGTGCCAGGAACAATTAGCTATTTTTGAAGTGAAAAATTGTGTCCATTCTAAGCTAATTATGTCCAAGATAATTAAATTCTTTTTGATATAATTAGTTTTTAATGCTATAAGTATATTAAGGGAATCAAGTTCAAGATAAGAATCTACCTATCATGTTAGATAGTAATTTGACAATGAAATAAATAGGTTGAATTATTGTCAACCGGAGATGTATATATAAAGAGATGATTACATAATTGTTTAATAACAAGTCTTTGGTAACGCCATCTTAACGATAAGACTTCAACTATTTATAGACTTTCTTTAACTATTGTTTTTTATAATTTAATTAATATATTTTTTGTATAACTATTTAGTGGCTTTACCAATTAAGTCGGTCTTATATAAATTTTCCCAATTATTTAATTATAGAGTGGATCAATTGATAATTTGGCACTAGCTTCTCCTTAGCCCTTATGACATTGGTCTCCTTAAAATGGGCAAAGTCATAATATGGATTACTTAACTAGATAACCCAATTCCAATTAGGCCCCAATCATCAATCCTTAAGTAATGTACCACAAAAATTAATCAGTAGCATTTTGTGTTTGAATTTTACTTTGTAATTATATTAGGCCACTTTTCCAAAATAAATTTCAGTCACATTGCACGTTTGATCCCCTTGTTGATGAGTTATCATGACATCATTTAAGTATGTAAGTATTAGTTTTTCTACTTCATTTTATATTTTGCTAAGCAAGGTTTTGATGTTCAAATTATATGTCCACTGCTCTAGTGCTGAATTTTAAATATTTGATTTTGATTTATTTCATTATTGTTTGTTTTTACATATTCCCTCCGTTTCTTGTCCCATTTGGACGTTCGTGAAAGTTCCTGCCACTTATAGTTTATTCTATTTTTGAAAATATTTTATACTCCGGGTACTTTTTTGTTACACATAGGGACCATTATGTGGGGCCAAAGATTATATTAACCAATCATCTTATAATTTATCTTTCCTCTCTCCAATCTAATTTGCTTTTCAACCCACTATTTAATATTTTGATATTAACCAAATTTAAAGCATGAATAGAGAGTATATAAATCTAGATTATTATTAGATAGCGTAGAGATTTTGCTCCTTATCTTATAATATTTAAGCCAAACATATTGTTATATTGAAAATATAATCGTATTGTAGGAATAAGTGAATAACAAGCTTCCGTCTTTGTCGAATAATTGCAATTATGAGGGTTGGTTAATAATTGAAGAGCATAGTTAAACTAGAATAATTAGAGAGGATACACAATGTTGCATAGAATTCTATCTTTTCTAAATCAATCATGTTCGTTTAAATTAATTCTAAAATTTTAAAAATTGTTCATTTAATTTTAAAATGAAATAAAAAAATAGTTTTGAATCAAATAATCAACTTTATACACATTGAGAACATTGGAAAATCAATTAAAAAAATTTTATCCCTTAATTAGCTTAAAAAAACTACTTTTTATTAGATAACGTGAGTCAATCTTTTAAAATAAAATATTATACTATACCATGCATTGATAAGAGACTAACTAGTTTTCTTCCTTATTAAAAAAATAGTTAAATTACATGAAATTTTTTATTACCTGCAGTAGTTACACAAATGGAAAAAAGGACCCACTAAACAACAATTTGACATTGCAAATGGGTTTCATGATTAGAAGCAGATAGCTAATGTTGTTTAAGCTAAGTTGCATTGGAGGTTCTTATGTTGCATACTTGCACCTGTTGAATTTGGGGTTGTCTGCAAGTGTCTTTTCAAGTTTTCATCACTTTTTAATGAACTCATATAAATTAAACAAAATATACCTAAATTTCGGCTATTATTGTTGAACTTCTAAATTTTTTATTATCTCATCTTTGTTACTTGACCTATTTTGTGAAATCTTGTCCTACTCTGTGATCTGTCCCTGCATAGTTGCTGCTAATATATACTCCTATGACAAAACGTTGATAACTAGAAAGAGGGAAAGCAGCTTAATATAAAACGCCATGAACAGAAATAAGAGACTTCAGCTCAACTAATTGGGAAATATTCTAGGATAATACCAAATTTTAGAAGCTAAACGATAATTAAAGAAGGCCCTGGTACCTCATAACCCATGAAATACAAGCTAAATTTCATCTCAGGAAAATCCAACCTCTTAAGAAGTCTGCAAATAAGCATATATTAAAATATTAGAATCGCACTCTTCCTTTGTTCAGGACACATACAATATGGAATGGATAAGGATAAGATTCTCTAAAATAAACAAAGAATAGATAGAACAAAATAGCTGGTGGAAACAGGTGAAGACGTATGGAATAGCAAAGTCCAAATTCAAAAGCGAAGGAATATGAGCTACACTTGTAAGCCAAACATTTCACTTGTTAATTGGCATAACCTTCAATTTGATTTGATATACTTACATTTACACATATTAGACTAATTAGGTTGTTGCCACCACGCAACTTGATCCAAAATGTCCTACCCGCACACAACATTTAATACTTTCAACTCCAACCCCAATACTCTCAACATTCAATTGATTTTATGATTTCATTTTTTTTGAAACAATAGCTGATCATCACAAAAAGATAACTTACGACATGCCCAATACACGAGAGTAAAAATCCAAGCTCACTTTTGGATCCTTAATTCGAAACATCTGAAACCCAAACAATTGCAGCTATAATCAATTCACAAATTAAAAATTGAATTAAATTTATAAAGAAAAAAATCAAAATAAATAAATAATTACAGTTTGTTGCATGATGTAACCCTTAGTAGCGTCATCGGGAGTAGGTTGATAACCAGGGTTATTAGAAGGAGATTCGTTTGGTTCTGAAGACGCCATTGATGATACTGACAATGATCGAAATTGATTTTTTTGCTGCAATATTAAAAAGCAAATGAAATAGATTGTAGTATGAAAGATAAACTTACAATTAGTAAAAGAAAGAAAATAAAATAAAAATTAGTTTAGGAGAGAAATGTTACTTTAAGGTTGTTGTAATTAGAGAGGAGAGAGAAAGATGATGATGAAGAAGATGTTTTTGAAGCGAATTGGAGGAAGGTGAAAGTCCTACGAAATAATGAAGTAGAGATGAAAGTAGAAGAAGCCATATGATAGGCTAATACTCGACCAAAATGAATAATGCAATTTCCTTTTTGGCTCGACATATGTTCAACTGCAAACGCAAGCCTTTTAGTAAGGTTACGTTCTTTCCGACTTATTTTTAGTTATTTTTGACAAAATAAAATTTATTTTAGTAAAAATAAGTTTAGATCAGCAAATATCAGTTCAGTTTAGCAAAAATAAGTTTCAATCCTTAATAAATTATTGGAAAAATTGCCAGATGAAACCTTTTAAAAAATTTTATTTGCCAGAAGAAACCTTTTAAAAATTTTTTTGCCAAAAGAAACCTTAAACTAAATTTTTTTTGCCAGAAGAAACCTTGTAGCTTGAATCCGGTGTTGAATAAGGATTTCCGGAGTTGACCCACTTTTTCCTTTCTTGTTGCACTCTCAAATAGATATATGCACCCTCACATATATCCAACTTCTGAATTTTTCAAAAAAAAAAAAAAATCCAACTTCTGAAATTCTCTCTCTTACTCTGCTTCAAAATCTTAAAGTTAGATTTTGCATTCAATTTGCTATAGATCACAATTATTAATGTAAGGAAATTTAATTGTTTTCATCTAACTTTTGGAAATTTATTGATTGAATTGTTCATAAATCAAGAAAGCTCAATTTTTTTTTCTCTGTAAAATGGAGGCGCAAAGAAGGCAAAGAAGTTCGAGCAAGGGAAAAATAAAATCCAAGTCATCAACATTCAAGCAATGCAATTGGGGAATAATTGAGAAAAAGAAGTAAGTTTTCTGAATTTTGAGCAAACACAACAATGCCAATGGAAGAAAATGGGGAAAAAATGACAAAAACAAAGGAAGGAAAAATGGAGGGTTAAATTAAGGGTTTAATGAGGGATAAAATGGAGGGAAATTAGGGAAAAAGTAAGGAGGGACAATTTGGAGGGAAAATCAGAAAAGGCAAAAGAGTGCAAATAAGAATAAAGAGTGGGTCAACGCCGGAAATCCTTAGTCAACACATGATTCAGGCTACAAGGTTTCTTCTGGCAAAAAAATTTTAGTTTAAGGTTTCTTTTGGCAAAAATTTTTTTAAAAGGTTTCTTCTGGCCAAAAAAAGTTTTTAAAAGGTTTCATCTGGCATTTTTTCCTAAATTATTAATGATTTAAGTAAAAATAAGTTCAGTTCAGCAAAAAAAAGTTCAGGTAAGTAAGAATAAGTTCGGTTCAGCAAAAATAAATTCAGACAAGCAAAAATAAGTTCAAATATGCAAAAATAAGTTGATGAAAACAGGGACTAACTCTACCCCACGTGGCTACATACACAAACTTGCTATCAACACTTGATTGGTTAAGGACATTCATCCCACAAATTGGTTTTTTACTAAGTTAGGACCCATGCAATACATGATTTTTTATTACTACATAGGTGGATTAAAATTTTACCTAAAGTTTAATTATGAGGTACATATGAGGTTTTGAATAGATTTGATTTTCTTATGATACTGACTAAATTTACAATGTATGAATTTGGGTAAAATTTTCCATTGTTTCTTTTGCTTTAATGATGTTCAGAAATATTGCTATATCTTGGACTCAAAAAAAATATTTATTAAACCGATCACCAAGCCAAAATATCAATACTACCAATAAGTTAAAGGAAAACAAAATTATGAAATTAATTTGATTTTATCGATTCAAATATTTTGTAGATAGCTGTTGTAATCCTATGCAATTGCAATGTATTTGAATTATTGAGATCTAATATTATACTAGTAAGTGTGAACTAAATTACTATAAAAAGGGCACTAATAAACTTCAAAGCAAAAAATTGACAATAAATTTAATATGATTATATATATATATATATATATATATATATATGATATATAGAGATAGAATGGATCTCATGAAAACACTCCTAATAGCTGAAAACCTAAAAAAATTTTAATCTCAACCATCGATAATAAAATCAACGGTTGCAACTGATTTATCTAATCTTTTACATATTATTTCCTAATTTAATTTTTGTTTCATTTTCTCAGTCTTTTTCTCTCTCCTCTCTCTTTCTCTGTACCTCTCACCATACCGCCACTGCCATTACTAAACCTTCGCCATTGATGAAATTGCTTGTCTGCTTGTATGTTTCTACTTTTATTATTCTCTAGTTTCTTCCTTTAAGTTGAATTTGAGTTCAATTCATCAATTTCAGTTCAAATTATTCTCTATTTTTCGATCTAAACCCTAACTTTTTGTCTTGCGATTTTTGCTTGATTATTGCGAATTATTGCAATTTTGCTGGTACGAGTGCACGAATTTCAGTTAATTTGTGCACTTTTTGCATTTGTTTGATTTTGTTGATTATGTGATTTTATTTTAGTTTGAAGGTTTGTTCATAAAATTCATCAATTTCAATTCGAATTTCATTGGTTCTCGACTCCTTCATTCTCATTACTACACCTCCGCTTCTCCTCCTCCTCCGACGTCTGTGTCGACTGTGTTTTCGCCGCTTTCGATGACGACAAGTATTGGTGTTTCGTCGATGACGTCACTCATGGGAGGATGGTGAGAGGTACGGTGGTGGGAACAACTTCGATTTCCCATTTGTGGAGTTGTTCATTTCATAACTTGGGTTAATTGGAAATTGGAATACACTAGTTAAGGTTGGTACTGCGTACAATAATCATTTCATGAATTAGGTTGTTCATATTTTCTGGTTATTTGCTCAACTTGGATGTCATTGGCAAGACATGGCACTGGAATACTATAGGTAGCAGAATTCCAGTGTGAGATGATGCTTGAGGATTTTCATTAGCTAGTTCAGATACTGCCTCTAGGATCTATATGTGCTTGACTGATGCAAATCTTTGCTTCTTTATTTTAGGCTAGGCATTCACAAGAATGTAGTTTGGTTATGTTAGAATCTGCTGATCCCTGTCTAAATATTAACTTATGCCTTGTATGATCTATTAATTTGCTAAATACTGCAGATAGATGTTAGTCTACAAAATTCCTTGGCTCTCGTGCGTGATATGGCTTAAAACTCTCATGTTTTGATTGCATTGATTGAAATGTGATTGAGAGAATGCAAAGCAATCAAGACTAATGCTTTTTGTTGTGTAATCAGAATTAACCTTAGCCTGTTGCTGCTTATCTTTTGTTCATTCACATGTGAGAATAGAAGGAAACAAAGCTGCTCATATGTTAGCTTTGTTTTTATTACATTATACTTCCTATTGACAATAATTTTAATATGATTATAAATATATATATATATATATATAGATAGGTAGGTAGGTAGATAGGTAGATAGATAGATAGATAGATAGATAGATAGAAGAGAGAATCGATCTCATGAAAACACCCCTAATAGCTGAATACCTAAAAACTTTTAATCTCAACCATCGATAATAAAATCAACGATTGCAACTGATTTATCTAATCTTTTACATATTATTTCGTAATTTAATTTTTGTTTCATTTTCTCCATCTTTTTCTCTCTCCTCTCTCCTCTCTCTTTCTCTGTACCTCTCACCATACCGCCACCGCCATTGATGAAATTGCTTGTCTGCTGGTATGTTTCTACTTTTATTATTCTCTAGTTTCTTCCTTTGAGCTGAATTTGAGTTCAATTCATCAATTTCAGTTCGAATTATTGCGAATTTCACTTCGAATTATTCTCTATTTTCGATCTAAACCCTAACTTTTTGTCTTGCGATTTTTGCTTGATTATTGCGAATTATTGCGATTTTGCAGGTATGAGCGCACGAATTTCAATTAATTTGTGCACTTCTTGCATTTGTTTGATTTTGTTTGATTATGTGATTTTATTTTAGTTTGAAGGTTTGTTCATGAAATTCATCAATTTCAATTCGAATTTCATTGGTTCTTGACTCCTTCATTCTCATTACTACTCCTCCGCTTCTTCTCCTCCTCCGACGTCTGTGTCGACTGTGTTTCCGCCGCTTTCAATGACGACAAGTGGTGGTCGTTCGTCGACGGCGTTACTCATGGGAGGATGGTGAGAGGTACGATGGTGGGAACATCTTTGATTTCCCATTTGTGGAGTTGTTCATTTCATAACTATGGTTAATTGGAAATTGGAATACACTAGTTAAGGTTGGTTCGTACAATAATCATTTCATGAATTAGGTTGTTCATATTTTCTGGTTATTTGCTCAACTTGGATGTCATTGGCAAGACATGGCACTGGAATACTATAGGTAGCAGAATTCCAGTGTGAGATGATGCTTGAGGATTTTCATTGGCTAGTTCAGATACTGCCTCTAGGATCTATGTGCTTGACTGATGCAAATCTTTGCTTCTTTATTTTAGGCTAGGCATTCACAAGGATGTAGTTTGGCTATGTTAGAATCTGCTGATCCCTGTCTAAATATTAGCTTATGCCTTGTATGATCTATTAATTTGCTGAATACTGCAGATAGATGTTAGTCTACAAAATTCCTTGGCTCTCGTACTTGATATGGCTTAAAACTCTCATGTTTTGATTACATTGATTGAAATGTGATTGAGAGAATGCAAAGCAATCAAGACTAATGCTTTTTGTTGTGTAATCAGACTTAACCTTAGCCTGTTGCTGCTTATCTTTTGTTCATTCACATGTGAGAATAGAAGGAAACAAAGCTGCTCATATGTTAGCTATTGTTCTTATTACATTATACTTCCTTTGTTTCAAATTAATGCACAACATTTAAGAATGGATACTTTAAATTAGAATCAATTTCTTTATCTCATGTCTTCCTTTTACACTCATGACAAATTTTTACTACAAGGATTGTTTTCATTGTAAAAATTCTAAAATTATCCACAATGTCACAAATTGATCACTTAGTTTAGACTAGTTGTAACTTGACCAAGTTGATTTGGTTGTTGTATATTTGAATGAGAGTGAGTCTTGAACGAGAGGGAATGAGAGGGGGATTGAAGCATTTTTTTATTGAATTTGTGTTCCTAATTCACAAAATAGGTTACATTTAACATCAAAAAGGGTATGTTTAGTGGCAAAACAGGTACTTATATTTTGCTGCTCTTTTTTGCAATTGCTAATGCAAGTCATGTTATTGTTGTTTGTTATGTATAATAGTTAATACTGGTTTAATGTAACTTACAATTACTAGTCTAAAGTTAGTTATCATTATAGCTTATGTTTGTCATTTTTAATAAGAAAAATGGTTTTGATTAAGAACGCTTCAAATTACACAACTCACCAAAAAGCAACAAGGAAGGTTAATTTCAAGGAACCATTGATTGAATCTCCTGAACACCAAGAGAGTGATTTAAACAATGTAATCAAGAAAGCTGTGGGAACCAATACAAGGATTAACAAAAAGAAGCTTCCTAAAAAACCTTCGAAAAAGGTTGATGATGAAGATTACAAACCAAGTGCTGATGATCTTAAGCTGACAACATTGGAAAATGTTGGGAAAAAGGAAATTGTATTGAGCAAAGTCAAGAATAGGTAAGTTTATATTCATATGTACCACTTTTTTCTCAATTGTACCCCTATAATTTCATTTGTAACAATTTCAAAAACTACAAAAATTGAATAACTAAGTTTATATTCACCTTTCTTTTTTGTCTTTTTGGTGTATGTTTTGTAAATCTCATGCATTCATGCTATTTGCTTTTTTCAGGGTTGGGTTAGAAGTTGCTCAATCAACCAAAAAAGTGTGTTCCACAAATGACTTAAACGGTGAAAAAGCTACTGTTAGGAGGCATGTCTTGCTATAAATTATTTTATTTTATTTTATTAATGAAATAGACAATTATATAATTATTGCACTTGCTTTTTTTTAACACGTTTTCTTTTACTTTCAGTGTCATTGAAACTCATTGCCGGCCAAATGCAATAACAACCCTTGTTAGCAAACTTAGCACAAATCAGAGAAAGGATGTAGAAGATATAGGATTTGGAGGTTTGCTTTTAGTCAAGATGACTAAGTCTTACACAGATATGGTGCCATGGTTAGCAGACCATTTCAATCCAATTGGCCGTAGGTTGAGTTGTAGCTTAGATAAAGGATTTGATGTCACAAGGGATGACATTTTTGGTGTCTTTGGATTACCAAAAGGTGATTTATATGGAACTGTAATCCAAAAACTGAAAAAAAACAAAAACAAAAAATCCCGATGATTCTTACATGCATGAAATGAAGGAGAAGTTGGGTGTAAATAAGGATGATGTGGTAAAGAACATTCAGTTGGGTTTGGCTTTGGAAAAGTTGAAGGATGGTGGAGATGATTTCAAAAGGTTTTTTGTGCTTTATGTATTGTCTGTGTTCTTGACTCCTACCGCAAATGGAGACACCAATTTGTACTTGTCCAAGGCAGTAGTAGATGTCAACAAGATTGTTGACACTGATTGGTGTTCATTTGTATTACAAAAACTCTATGACGGTGTTGAAAAGTACCAGATGAAGAAATCAAAAAGAGTCATGGGCTGTATTTTGGCACTTGAGATCATATGTTTCCATCGGTAAGCAATAAGCTTGTCTTATTATCTGCTTCTAATGTACTGTTTTAATCCTTTTTCGTACCATTTTATTTAATAAATGTTGTCAATCTAACTTTTTTCCTTTAACTTTCTTTCATAGTTTTATGTTTAGAGGAGAGAAGGCACCAACCAAATTACCTCTAATCTAGCATTGGACAAATGAAATAGTGAGTAAGAGGTCGCATGAAGAAAAGGAGGCCGGGTTTGGAATATGTTCCCTAGATAAGAAGACTTATCCATTGTCAAAAAAAAAGAAGAAGGATAAGAAAAAAGATGACCCTTATGATTCCTCAAATGCTGGTTCCAAGACTACCGAGAATATCAGAAGCTTTAGTACCGGCAGAATTCTTCAAATCCAACTTCCAGATCACTTATCTACTGACGAGGAAATAAAATTGAAGTCTAAAGATGTAAGTTATGTTTCAAATTTTTATTTCTTTATTCATTTATACTAAAATTAATCCTTTCATATATAGTCTAAAATACCTTATTGTTTTAGGAGTTTCACGAAACATTTCTTCTTTTACAAAGAGATTTGGAGTTGATTCAGTTGATGCACATAAAACGTCTAAATGAGTTGAAGCAAAATTTTCTAGAGCTAGCTCATGTCTCAGATTCTCCTGTAATGTCGCAAATGTCAAGAATCTATTCTGATCATGCAAACTTGGAATACATCGACTCTTTAGTACAAAATTTTCTTTCAATGAAGAAGCTTTCTGATGACATGCCTGCATTTGAATTGTTAAGTCAATCAACAGGTATTATTTTTTTTACATCTAGTGTTGCTAATTCTGTTTTTTTGCTTATTTGCAATGCATGCTAATTGCTTGTTGATTTTTTTTTTCTAGTAGATGAAATTGATCAGGGAGTACTGAATGTTGCTAAGGACATTATTCAAACCTGTGACTCTCATGTTGATCGTGAACATCACTTTGAAATTCGTGATGATCTCCTTTTGTTGTTTTCTACTTTCAAATGTGGTCCCCATGGTGATTCTATTCACTTTATTTCTTTGCATATGCATAGAAATAAAGAGATAATGAAAAACCTTCCTTGCTTGCAACAAGAAGTTGTGGATTACTGTTTGTTTAGAGTCACATCCATCGATAGCAAAGATGTTGATTTCAAGAATTTTGGGCTTCATCATTTGTAAGTTTTACATGCCAATTTATATTGATGGATTCTCAATAATCTTTTACATACATATCTACATAACTTCCAGAATATACCCCTTTTTGTTTCTAATGTACCCCTTTTGACATATTTAATTGCTAAAAATAAATTGTTTTGCCAAAAGTTGTCTTGGATGATTAATGCTCTGAAAACAAAAGCTTTATTCATCTTTTAGCAATAGTTATGCATGGTACCTTGCTTCCATATCACTTGATGTGTAATGGTTGTTTGTGAATTTATATTTATTTGATATATTATTGTTGTTATTGTAAAAGGGAATCTCTTTTCCGATTTGGCGAGTGTGTTGTTTCAAGGGATGACATGATTAGTATGGAGTTTTGCTCAGAAGTTTCTAGTGTTGTGGTTATAGCATGAGCTGTATTGTTGAATGATTTTGAAAAAAGGCTTCAAGGTGCAAAATCACGGTTTTTCTTTGGCATTTATCACAGCGTAAGTAGTTTCTACGTATTTGCTTGAATATGTTTTTTTCGCTTCATACATGTTTTTACTAATATATTCTATATTATCAGTTTTTTTTACAGAAATTTATTGACAATAATGATGAAAAAGAAGCTGATAAGATAAGTGAAAAGATTCGGAATAACATGAAGTCTTGGATCATGGAAAATAATTGTCTGCATCATATTAAAAAATCATCCATAGTAGTTTTTTATCCTAACACATGTATTACTTTAATTTATTTTAAATGTTTTGTTTAGTGATGAGTGATATGATGATAGTTGATGCGTTTGTTACAGATATTTGTTGCATTGTTGGTGCATTGTCACTACTATTGTGTTGTTGTCAATATCGATTTGAAAGTGGTGCAATTCTTGGACAAACGCAAGTATAATGACAGAAATTATGCTTTGTTCCTTAGCTTTGCTGAGGTGTTGGTATGTAGCCCTTCAAATTATAATCTACTATTTAATTATGGAATTGATGTTTGGTGGTTTGGTAATTGCGGCAATGTCGTTTGGTTTGTTTTTATAGGTAAGAGTTTGTTGTGGTTATGGATAGTCTTTTTGATAAAAGATGGTTGGAAGTACATTCATTTACATGCGAGAACATACCGTTTGCTTGGAAGTGCACGAAACCAAACTCCGATTGTGGTGTCTTTCTAATGCTACACATGTTGTTTTTCAATGGAGTTAATTTCCAGGCAGATTTTGATAAGGTGAGTAGTCTTCATTACTAACTTTAATTTTTATCATTATTGAACGGTACATATTAAATTAAAAGGGGTACATATTAAAATGAAACAACTATAAACACTAGTAGAGTAATAATTAATGTGTCGCTTGCAAGCTGTTTAACCCAATATTACCCCATACTCCAGCTAATCTCCCTTTATTCCAACTACCCCTTACTTACTCTCCCCTCACTCACTCGGTCACTCGTACTATGCACTTTACAACTAAGGAAGAATTTTATTATTCTTTTGTTTTTTCAAGGGTCTAAGGAGGCGTGTCTACCGTGCCGCTATTTGTGTTGCCATTGTTCTCAGTGATAGAAATGAAGTCAGGGGTCTCATCTTGGACAAGATAAAATACTTTAATTGCAAGAAAAATGACATAGATCAAATGGTTGCTGAGAAGAAGAAGCTGAGAATCCAAGATGAGAGAAAGAAGGCAAAAGAAGCAAAACAGGTGGAAATGGCAAAGAAGAAGATGAAGAAGATTTGAAAGATATGTAGATGTGTTGACTTGAATAAAAACAAACATTTGCTACATATATAATTTTGGATATAGTTTAGGAATGTGCTAAATTTTTCCATGCTTATGCAAGAGTGGTTTTGTCACTTTTCAACGCAACATGTACCACATTTTTTGTAAAGTGTACCACTTTTTGATATCAATATCAGCTATTCTATCATTAAATCAATCTTTGATCCGGTGAATATTGCTCGGTTGTTTTCCATGAAATCAGAATTGGTATCTTGTGAGGACCCAGAATCGAAATTGATTTGAATTAGGTCCTTAATTTTTTTGATACTAGTGAGGAGGTGGGAGTTGAGTTCTGTATGTGTAATGCTAAAAGCATTAAACTATCCCCAGAGCTTTATTTATTTCTTGGGTAGCAATTTAAAATAGATTTCTAAAACGAAACAAGAATAATCAATGATAAGTGGTACATATGAAAACAAAAGTGGTACATTCAACTAAAAATGAACATTCATTTCCAAAACTTTACTTTGTCATTAAATCAAAGTAATATTGAATATGTACAGTATTTTAACATGTAGCACAAAATGATAACTACACATTAAAGGGTACATTGAAAAAAATAAAATAGTACATTTATTTTACTTTTTGGGGGCAATTCCGACTATCGTGATTTGAGAGCTGACCACAAGTCCTGCAAAGTCTTTGTTTCTTATTGTGTTCCTCAGTAGCTATCTCTTGGTCACTTTTATGTCTCTTTCCACTACCACTTCCCTTGTTTGAAGACTTGTTTGGAGGAAGAATATCAACTTCTTTTTATTTAGAACCAACCAACAATTCGATATGCTTATCTTTCACTTGTTGCTCATCAACAATATCTTCACCCTCCATGTTGTTCTCAAAGCCAGTTAACTTTTCTAGTAATAGTTGAAGACTATCAGGGTTATTTTCCACCAGATTTACACATGAGAAAAACTTTGACCAAAGATCACCTATTAGTTTATGCTTCTCAGCCATTTCCACTCCTTGCAAATTAACATAGAAGTTGAACATTGGGGTTTTCATAGCATCCTTTGTCCACCGATTCAATATGTATTGGCTTGGGATCTCTTTTAGAAAGTTTGAATTCATAACAAATAAAATGTGACGACATAAACCCCCATTGATTCTAACTTTTTACATGAGCAAAAGCCAACTTCAGTTTCAATAACATAGGTCACCGCATAAGTTTTCTGCCTGGTACTATCAAAAATTTCATACTGATGAACTCCTTGTTCTGACACGTCTAGCTTTGAAACCCCGCAATTAAAAACTACATACTGAAATTCATGCTGGAACTTGTAGAAAAGAGAATGTGTGTACACATTACTGGCGTGTTTTTCTAATGGCAAAGGGGTAACAAGACGTGGCATTGAACTTTTACTCTCCGAGTTGAGTTGATCTTGCTTGTGTCTCTGAGAATCCATGGCCAATTCTACCCTAAACCAGAACTCCACGAACACATAATTTGGATTTGTGAAATTAGTGAAAAAATGATTTTCACTCTATAAAATTTGTGAGGATCGTACGATGGCACCTTGTAAACACCTAATTTAGTCCCCGGTCCCATGGTAAGACTCCATGATGAACAATAAAACCCACTTCTGTAGATTATTAGACAATTAATGTTATTGGACTTAATTTTACTATTTTTCTTAAATTACAAAATAATTTAAAAAAAAGCCCATTTACATTATTGGATTTTTATATCAGCCCCATATTTGATTTATAAAAAAATAAAAATAAATAAAAAAAAACGAGTTTTAGTGTAGCGTGACTCAGCAAGTCGCGCTGACGCAGCAGCGTGACAGCTTGTGTCACGCTGGCTGGTCAACGTTACTAAACTTGTAACGCTACCTGGCCAGCGTGATAAAACCTGTCGCGCTACACATTTTTCTTATAAATACCCTTTTTTCTCCTCTTCTCTTTACACTTAAACTTTTCTCCATCAAATTATTTTCTTATTTCATTTCTAATAAATTGGGTTAATTTCTTATTATTACGAATTGAATTCGAAACTTTGTCCAAATTAATATTCAAAGAAACAATAATCAAGCGAGAAGTGTAAGTTTTCTGAGAGTCTTAAATTATACTTTATATATTGATTGTTGTCTTTATTTTTTTGTATAATTATTTCAATTTTTCACAATGTTTTTGTTAAAGGACTTAATTTGAATTAATTTACCACATTAAACTAAGATAATTGTTTTGGACAAATTGTATCATGCTAGGAACCTTGAATTAATCTTAACGACGATTTGACTAAATTAATTAGTTTTATATGATTTCACCATAATAATAGTAATTTTGTGTTAGGTTGTAAATTATTATTTTGTTGTTCTTTATATAACTTGTGTACAATTGACAGAAAACTAGTAATGGCCGCCTACGGGTTAATATGACGCACTCCGCCATATTAGTACCTTCACCCCCGAATCCAACCTTTGGTTTGTAAGATCATATCTTGGAGTCATCCCCATGGGATCGAAAGGGTTATTCGTGCAATTTAGATTATCGTCCCGTATTCGTGTCCCATTCGTAATCAATCTAAATACACGGTTTATGAGTTTGATTCCTAAAACTCATTGGCGACTCCTTACTAGCATCGTCCGTATTCGTTGATATTATCTCACTCGAAAAAAAGATAATTAAAAATTAAAAAAAAAAAACACTAAAATAGAATAGCGCGACAGACTTTGTCACGCTAACGTTGCAGTGTCACAAAGTTTGCTGCGCTACACCTGTAGCGTGACAAACTTTGTAGCGCTGCACAGCCAGCGTGACAAACTTTGTCACGCTACGTTGCCAGCGCGACTAAAATTCTTGCGCTCCTGTTTTGTTACAAAATACTTCTAAAAAAAGTCCATTTCACCTTTCCTTAAGCCTTTTTTGTAGGTCTAACTCGACCTATGGACGGTTTGGGGAAGGCGACAAAAAAATTTGGGACCCTAAAATCCGGGGCCCCTACACACCTAAGAAAAGATCCCGAAAATATATAAGAAGGAATCCACAACTTCCTCATATTAAACATTTTACAAAACCATTCATGAGCTTCCAAACCAAATGCTAACATTACTGAGCTCCAACCAATATCAAATTTATGTGGTTCAAGGTCACTATTCCAAACCACATTACTCAATTTCTTTAAAAAGTCTGTCTCATTGCATATAGTAGGGCCAACCTTTCTAGGGACTTTCTTCATAATGTGCCACATGCACAACCTATGCGCGGTCTTATCAAAAACAGTTTGGATTGCAACTTTCATGGCAGGATCCTCATCAGTCATTAAGCAAGTAGGCTGGCAATTTCCCATAGCTGTTAAAAAAACATTCAAATAACCACACAAATGACTCTATATCTTCATTTGCAAGTAATCCAACACCAAAAGTAACACACTTACCATGGTGATCAACACCGGTAAAAGGTACAAAATCTATGCAATATTTATTAGTTTCATATGTTGTATCAAATGAAACCATGTCACCAAATATTGAATAGTTTTTCCTACTTATTGCATCTGCCCAAAATACTCTAGTTAAGCGTCGCTCCTCATCCAAACAATGATAAAGAAAAAACCACCATAACTATTTTTAGCCTTATCTTTCAGATTATTTATAAGCATATGAGCATCAACATCACGTAAGTAGGCCTTCACATCTCAACTAAAGTTTTTAAAATCAATTATTGTAGCCCCAACGTTATTATAACCCCCCACATGCTCTTTCATCAACCTAAAAGATTTATTCGGTCCTATATTCAACCTAGAATTATCAAATATGAACTTCTTGTGAGCTAATATCATATTTCGTGAATTTGTAAGGAAATGCATGCTTGTAGGAGTTGCAAGTAGGTGGTTGTGAGATTCATGAAAAAGATATACCATAAATTTCCCGTCATTTCTTCTTTTCATAGCAATTCTTGCTTCACAACCAGCACGGTTTACGCTTCTTCTTTGTGAGGTAAAACTTGTTACATATCCACGACCTTCAATGTTGTTAGCCTTTCTTTTACTCTCACCATCTTCTTTGTACCCTTGTTTATTGCAATACATGTAATTCAAACAAATAATACCATCTTTCCCCTTTTTCTCTGTACCAAGTCTCTCCACAAAACCACAAAAACGAGCATATTTCTTGTAAAAGTCAATGCCATCTGCCAAATTATTAAATAACATACCAATGGTAGGCTTTATCTCTGAGGGGCAATATGGAATCCACTATTTTGATCCTCTTGGAGTAAAACATGCACGGGGAGTACCGTAACTCATTGTCCTTGTTGTTTGAATAATAAGATTAGTAGGAGTTGAAGCGGCCATATTTGTGCTTGTTGTTTGATCAATAGGAGTAAGAGGAGTTGAAGCAGCCTTATTTGTGCTTGAGCTACCACCTTCTACTGAGTATGAGGCTACAATTTCTTGCTCCATATTCCTATAACATAAAAGCACTACATTTAGGGGAAAAAAGGGTACATATTATTAGTTAACTGAAATATTCTAAAGGGTGTACATATGACAAAAAAAGTGGTACATATTGAATAACATAAGCAGTTTCCATCTGTTAAACCTAAGAAATTATAATTTGAATTCTAGTAGTACTCTGATATCAAAAAAGTGGTACATATCACAAAAAAGTGGTGCATATTGAATAACATAAGCACTTTCCATCTGTTAAACCTAAGGAATTATAATTTGAATTCTAGTAGTACTCTGCTATCAAGAAAGTGGTACGTTTAAATTAAGAAGTGGTACACATCGAACAACATAAGAAAAACTTTGAATAACACTTGCATTCAAAGAAACGACGAACATTATTCAATAATAATCTACACTAAACTATAAATTCAGAAGTGGTACGCATCAAACAACATAAGAAAAACTTTGAATAACACTTGCATTCAAAGAAAGGACGAACATCAACATTTTAAATCGAAAATATTAAATCGTTTTAAACAACATCAACATTACAAAAACATAAAATTACCTCGATTCAAAAGGATGATATTCAGAAATTTGAAAAAAATAGCTAAATTAAACTTCAGATTATGCAAATTGAAGAATTTTCGTTTGAAGTTTTGGTGAATGCTGTTGGGAAGAAGAAGAACGTAGGATTGTTTCTCTCTCTTCTTTTGGTTTTGCTGAATAATTTTCTCTCTCTTCTTTTTTATTTCCTTGTTTTTATATTTGTGATAACCACCGTAGGATTGTAGCACTTAAAAATGAACGCACAAGATTAAAAGTTTTTAGGTTTTCACCATACTTTAGGTTTTTAGTGGATCCCTTCTATATATATATATGTATATATATATAAGGTGAGGATCCCATGAGAACCCTCTTTATATGAGAACCGTGAGAACTACTGAATAACGACTGTATTACATTTAAAAGTTGCAATCACTTATTAACAATGTATTATAACTAGATATACCATTAGTTTTCAATTTAAACAAAATTTAGTTAATTTTTAAGGCTTTTGAAAATCGTAAAATATTTAGGTGGTTATAGTCATTGCTTATAGGTCAATTATATATGATAGCTTAAAACACTTGAAATAAATGACTATAGCTTGTTACTATTAAAATAAATGTCAAATAACACCACAACACTTAGAAAAGTAAAAAAAAAAAAAATTATTGAATGAAGGAGTTTTGATGTAGTTCTCACAATTCTCATATAAAGAGAGTTCTCATTTGAACCTCTTCCTATATATATATATATATATATATATATCTTGTAAGTTTAATAGTGTGATCTCATATAACAGTCGTATATTGAAAATTGAAATCATGTACAAAAATACATATTTACGAAATTAAATTAATTTTTTCTATCCGAATATTTTGCACACATCCTAGAATATTCGTAAATTATATATTAATTATGTAAAGAAAAAAGGAGAACAAAAGGAATATATAGTTACCTAAAGTAAATACACTCGTAATCTATCTACGTCTCTTCCTATGAACTACTTTTATTTTGTTAATTCGAATATTTTGCACACATCTTAGAATATCCATGAATTATATATGAATAAAGAAAAAATGAGGGCAAAGGGAGTACATAGTTACCTAAAGTAAAGTATATTCATAAACTATGTATGTCTTTTCTTATGAAATTACTTTTATTTTGTGTATTCAAATATTCTACATACATCCTACTAGGGGTGCTTATCGAGCGAGACGATCGCGAGCAGGGCATAGCTCGACTCGACTCGAATCATACACGTACCCTGCTCAACTCGACTCGTGACTCGAGAAGCTTGAGAATGCTGAACTCGACTTGTGATCAACAAATTTTGATGGTGCTCGACTCAAATTCAAGTTCGCTCGAGACTCGTTTCAAGATTTGTTATAAAGTCAAGAGCTTGACTCGGCTCGATAACTCGACTCGAACTCGATAATTTTAGCTCGATTACTTAAAATCTTGTAACATAAAACCTGTTGAAATTTTTATACCAATTGAGGATACAAACATTAAAATATAATACAAGTCTTTGTAAAAAAAATATTTATTACAAGTCTTCAACAACAATAAAATCATTTATAATACAATCCACAACATTCAAATGCTTCACTTCAATCTTTGCTTGGATCTTTACTTTGTTCTTCACTTCAATCTTCCCACATCTCTCAATATCATATTTTAACTAACAACCTAGAAAACAAATAATTAAAATAAAGAATCACTTGGAAAAGGCAGTAACAAAGAGTAAAGTAAGTTGACGAATTCTGCAGTTTAATTGAAAACAAAACTACTGAACGAAAATGAAGAGAAGACTAAGAATCTTTGTCCACTCGAAAGAGAAAGAAAACACGAAGACGGAGCGAGGAATCTTACTGGTAGGTAAAGCCTGTAATGTGACAAATGAAATTCACAAATCAATATCAGATTTTAAGGTATTGATTGTGTTGTTGCTAAAGCAATGAGGTGGGGTAGGGACTGTGAGGATTTCGCTGACATAGACTGGACGCGTGAATGGATTGGTTGCCTGTTGACGTACCCTCCAAGTACCTGCAAAAAAGGGACAATAATCCTCGTAGGATTATTTCCCCCTCCGATGCTTAAGTAAGTATTTGAAGGAGAGTAAGTGAACAATAATCAACAAGTAAACAATTCTAGAGAGAAGTTTTAGAGAGAAGTTTTCCCTTTTTAGTAAGTGTTTTTTGTCTTAATTTCAGTGTACTTGTTATCAGAATTTTTGGACTATTTATAGCCTCAAGTACAATTTCTTACCCACTGAGATTGTGACA